>SNQJ01S0096143.1:103010-123677 GCA_010110895.2 Picea sitchensis
GTCTCTGGTTTTCAATTCGAATATCACTTAGAATTGGAATGAACTTTGCTTTGTCAGATAGTTAGTTACCCTGCTTAGTTAGGATAGTTAGATTGCAGTTAAATTAGAGGAAGCTTCCGGTACCAGTAGGGTAAGTAGGATATATCTTGTTTTCCTGTATACAGATTTGGATTCATTTGTAACGTTCAGATCAAATGCATTTTAGGAAATACTCTTTTTGTCATGGATTGAATCGAAATGGTGATGATAGATGATTAAAAGTAGTGGTGGAATAATCTTGTGAAATCACACTTCGGCATGGAAATAGAAGCACCTGCATTTAAAGCATAAGACTATTTTTTGTTAATGACTTAAATAGGAAATGTTGAGTTTTAGGATAATCATTAGGATACAAGTTCTCAGAGTGAGTTTGTGTTTTCTTCTAAGGATAGCATTCAGATAGCGATTAGAGCCTTACCCGCACATACAGTGTAGCAGCTCAAAGTTTACCAACCCTGGTTTGACAATTTAGTGTTTCAGGTCATTTAAATCTTCAATTTAGCAGCCTGACAGCTTCTATGACACATTTGAATGTCTGAAACTTGAGCTCGAGAGTGCTCTTGAGACTAAGTTTTTCTTCACCAAGCTTCTTGAAAGTTAGATGCTCATAGTAGTCTTTTTCATCTCTCTCACCAAGTCTTCCTTCTACTCACACTTAAACTCAAATCACTAACTAAAGTTAATGAGGACCTCACTTCCCTGTGCATTACTTGTCCAGTTTCTTTGTTAAATCATTTTTGTACTGAGTTTCTTCCATTTGACCTCCATTCATAAAACCAACATCCACCAAAGATTTTGATGGGTAATGGGCTTATCCTCTTGCAATCTGACGGTGACTCTCAGTTCTAACAGAATCTTAAAGAAATCATAGATTGTCTCATTGATCACATATTGTATTGGAAAGATCCTCTAGGGGTTCTTTTGAGATTTTTATATCCAGAGGAGGCCCAAAAGTCCATGAATGATTTTCATGACATCTTATGTGGGGGCCATCACTTTTGGAGAACCATAGCCTATAATATTCTTAGAGCTAGGTATTTTTGGCATAGATTTTTCACTGATGTTTGTGCAAAGATTAGAGCTTGTGTCAAATTCCAACATTTTATGGAAAGAAGAAACTCAAATATTTGCCTTTGAATCCCATGGTGGTTTCTGGACCTTTTCAGCAGTGGGGTCTTGAATTCATTGGGAAAATCCATCCAACTTCAAGAGGTTAGCATAGGTGGATTTTGACTGCCACTGATTATTTCACCAAGTGGATAGAATCAACTCCTACAAGGAGTGCCTCCCACAAGGTAATAATTAGTTTTCTTGAGGATATCATGTCAATATTTGGTTTTCCAAGCAATATTGTTACTGACAATGTTTCCTCTTTTAAAGTTGAACCATTGATCAAGTTTTGTGAATAGTATGGTATTAAATTAGTCCATTCTACTCTTTATTACCCCCAAGGAAATGGTTTGGCAGAGTCCTCTAACAAGAGCCTCATAAATATCATCAAGAAATTGTTAGAAGACAACAAGAAAGCATGGGAATCAAAGTTGAAATTTGCCTTATGGGATGATAGAGTTACAACAAAGAGGTCACTTGGTGTTTCCCCTTTTCATCTTGTAGACGAGATTGAAGCTATATTTCCTACTCAGCTTGCCTTGCTTGTGGAAAATTTCCTCTAGAACTACCAAGGATAACCTGATGATATGGTCGGGAGGATACAACAGCTGGTAGAAATACAACAGACTAGGAAGCAATTCCTTGACAAAGCACAAGACCATCAGCAGAATATCAAGAAAGACTTTGATAGGAAGGTAAGCAAAGAAGATTTATAGTTTGGAGATCTAGTGCTCAAGTGGGATGCACCCAAGAAAGATAAAAGAAAACATGGTAAATTCGAAGCCTTCTGGATTGGTCCTTTCAATATTTCTGAGGTATTTTCAAATAATACTTATAAATCGCAGAACTTGGCGGATTATGAAATTTTTGGTGGCCCTGTCAATGGGCACTTTCTGAAGAAGTATTTTGTTTAAGGCATGAGTGGCTTTCCATTCATTGTAAATATCACTTTTTATTTTTCATTTTTGTTTGAATAAATTACGCCATAGCCCTAGGATAAGACACTGAATTTGCTTGTTCTTGGAAGCTCATAGGGAGCATGCCATCACCTGTGGAGCCAATGTTATCACATGAAATTTCCATGGGTCAAATTTCTCCTTAGTTTTTAATTTTTATCCATTAGTCTTTTCAAGTTTTCTTTTTTATTTTCTCCTTATGGTTTTCTTAGATTAACTTAAATAAATGAAAGGTTGGAACTTGGCTCACATATTTGACCCACACCTATGGTTTACACATTTTACTCATCTCTTGATTTGATAGCTAGCACTATCATCCCCATGACACCACAAACCTGACATGTCACTCTATCCATCCATATGCTTGAACTTATCCACACTGTCCCTTTACCCGTTAGGGAGTCAAATCAAATATTTCAAGTACACTGCCAACTCACTAGTTGTTTTCGTAGCACATATTTTATACACTCTCCAATTTTACCATCATTTGCGATTAGGAAGATGATGTCATTCCTTTTCATTGTTTTTATCATCCTTGTCTTCAAAAGTAATAATCGTGATTTGTTCATTAATGATTTCTAACTGTTTATCAAAATTTGAAATCCTGCTCCTAGCTCGGCACTGCAGAAACTACTAGTCCAAACAATGTTCTGGATTATGCTAGAGACCAGCTAACCAAGGTGAATTGGAGACTAGGGTGGTTGCAAAAAACTTCATGCCTTCAAAATATCATCAATAATAAAACTTAGGTGTCCAGGTACTTCTTGATCCATCCGAGCTATGTTGAATATCACTTAAGGGTATGCTTTATCATTTCGTATCACCTGGCGCTACCAACTATGGTTTCTTCCACCTACCAACCCTTACCTTTTATGTCATAGATTTCTTATCCATCTGTATGTTTTCAGGTTCCTCCATTGCAATTGAATCAATTTATATCATAGTTATTGTTCCTATTTATCCATTGGCTCTTGTTTTCCATACTACGCTACAGAAACCACTACAAAATTGTGCTACAAATCCCTTGTTCCAGTGCTACAAATTAAATTTCAAAGTAGTGTCATCATTTATGCTCACATCTCCAAAATTGGATCTTTCCCTTCATGGTGTCATCCTATAGTTTCATCTCAAATTCTATTTGCAGTGAAGAGTTTATGATTTTTTACCTTTAGAATGATGATGAACTTGCATGGTGGCTTGATGTCAGCCTAAAACTTGAAAAGTGCAACCTCCTTGCATGTCATTTCTCAGAGGAGAATTTCCCCCCCTTTTAAGCCATCAAACTATTATCTTATTAGTTCATAAGTAAATTGGAGGAAATCCCTGGAAGACCAAATAAGGACCACATTTCAAAAAATTAAAGACTTTTGTCTTTTTTTGGTTTCATATACCTCTCATAACATTACAATGTTTGACCTCCTACTTATATCAATGGATACACCTCAATAGAAGAAATATCACAAGGGTGGGAGTGTAGTCAGGACTGAGCCTTTTGACATGAACCTATTTTATGTTGAACCTCTGATCATGAAGGTCTTCCAAAGGGTTGGTCGCCTAAATTTCTGTCAAAATATGTAGAGGGGACACCTTGAAGTAGCCAGGGAATTTTCTTTAAACTTTGATGGCACTAGGACCAAGTTAGGAACTCTTGAGTTGGAGGTATCTTAGGCCACCATTGCAGTAGCCACTGAGATACCCAATACTGGTGAAAGGTGGTTCAAATATATGACTCTCAATGCAATATATTCTAAATATTTCCTTAAGCCAGATCATTAAAAAGACAATTTTTCCAAGGGAGTGCCTAGGAGCCACTTGGTTGAGTGTTTTGACAAAATGTTGAAAGTCATCCAAAGGTATTTTACATGTGAGAGAATATTCAACATGATATACCAGTATCACATTACGCTTTTGCTACACTTCACATGCAAGGATTTGATGAACATCCCTCTCTATATGTTTAGAAGTATGGGAAAAATGGTTATTAGGGTCTAAGCCAAGTCCAAGGCTATGGACATCGGTGTCTTCCAATCAGGGTTCATCAGGATGCTTGTAATGGAATAATTGAAGAAAAAAAACCTCACTTGGGAACAATTTATTGTCTATGCTAATCTACAGTTAGATGTAGCCCCTACCCCTCAATCCAGGGTGTAGAGCCCTTTTCCAGCTAGTAGTGTTTCCCAAGAAGAAACAAACAAAAAGAGGAAGGGAAAACACATTGCCCAAGACAAAGAAGTTCCTTAGGAAGTTGAATAAGAAGAGAGAGAATCCCATCACTCCCTACGAAGGGAAATTTCACCTCATCCTACACCTAAACTAGAGGAAGTTCCCTCATCAGCCAAAACTACAGCCAAAAAGGGGAGAAAATTGTATTTTCCTTCACCTACTGCAACAGTTGAGACAAGAGGTAGGAGGCCTTTCACCAGATCATCATCACATAAGGAATATGTTGAAACAAAATTCATAACCAAAGATTCTTTCCAAAATAAAGATAATGCTAAAGGTGAAACTTTTCAGAATCCTATTGAGGTCATGAACAAATATTTTGTTTAGAAGAAAGACAAAGGGAAGGGTGAACTTACTGAGAAGCCTTTTGAAGTCATAAACTCTTGGATTACTGAGAGGGGGGGTGAATCAATAATCTACAATTGACTGTCAAACTTGAAATCCATGTGCCTGTATATATGCCTTCATCCTTATGCTCCAAAAATCATACTTCTGTCCATCAAACTGTGGTATTCCATTTTTATATGAGTCGGTACTCTCCATGATCTACCTTTCAGTGGTTAAACTGGTTTCTGAAGGAACTTGCTCTGATACCAATTGTTGGATTACTAAGAGGGGGGGTGAATCAGTAATAACATAATTATAATCCTTTTTCTTCAAATGTTATATCAATGTAGCCTTTTCTTCAAATGTTATATCAATGTAGAATTATTATCCAATAATGAAGTGTAATAAATAAACAATCACACACATACAGTACACCAAGAATTTTACGTGGAAACCCAACGGGGAGAAAACCACAAATGCTTCTTTTTGTAAGGCAGTCTTGAAGAATTACATTTATTGAAGCACTAACTTCCTTTGTTTTCTCAAATACAACTGGAAGGAGGATTCAACTCCCTAGTTTGTGCTACAACCCTAGGGAAGCTCCAACCCTTCAAATCTCACTGGGTTACAAACTGTAAGGAGGATACAACTCTAATGTTCTTTCATTACAAACTGAAGTTGGGTTACAAACCACCTATCTCGTCTCCTGCCACCTCAAGTAGAAGTAGAATGATGGAAACTCTGTCACACTATCACCTGGATATATACCATCAGAACTTGTACTAATAAATCTAAACCATATCAACTCAGATTCAACTCAATCAACCCTTGCATTGACAAAAAGTGCATCAAACTATGCACCAACTCAGAATCAACATGTACTATAAACAAGTGCATCAATCATGCACTAAACATGTACAAATAAACTATCACAACAACATGTATCATGCATCAACCATGCACCCAAACCTGTAATCAACTCCGTACTACATAAACAAGTGTATCCAACCATGTTCCAAGTATATACCAATCATGTCAACCACTCATCAACTATGACTCATCAATAATGTACCAACATCATCAATCCAGAAGAATTCAAGTGGCTGTGCCAACTCATCAACTACATACTTGTCTCAACCATGTTCTCAACATGTACCCCAACCAAAAACCCTTAACAATTCTCATCATCCAAATATGTTTTGTAGCTCTATAATAGTCTTGTTGTATATGATCATATTCCTTCAATCCTTCCTTAACTTTTAAAACAACAGACTAGCATTTTCACTTCAAACTTTTCTTTTAGTCTCACATGCCCAAATTTTGGATTAGTCAACAACCCTAACTTGAAGTAATCATAACTTTTGAACCTGTAAGTATAAAGATCTGAAACTAATAATATTCTTCAAAGGTGTTTTATGTAATTCTCCATGGTACTACTTGCAACCTCTAAAAGATATAACAAAATATGCATCTGTTGAATTTTTCCTTATTCTAGAGAGCACCCTTGTAGAGAATGCCTCTGCACACAAAATTTTGATGAAAATGATCTTAAACTATTACATAGCATACTCACAGACTGCATTCTAACCAACACAAATTGGTCTCACCAAATTTGGATCTTGTTATGAAGAAGTTATGACATTTTTACCCTAAACACATGATTTTGACTCATTTCAGATCACATAAACCCCATTTCTCCACGTGTGAGTGTAACCCCAAAATACAATCCACCACAATGGAATTTTAACCACGTGATACTTTTGGATATGTTTTCTCACTGAAGAAAGCACCATCAAAACACTTCATCTCCTTGCATTTCCGGCCTCCTCTTTTCTCTTCACTTTCTCTCAAAATTCTCAGCTTAGATATCATTCAGATACCCTTTGACACCTTTAGATATTTAATATGTTCAAGGTTTCTAAATGAGAGAGCCTTTGCCTCTTATTTATACCTCCAAGTAACTTCCTTAAAAAAACATCTTGTATCATCAGCCCACTTTCTCCTTATTTTAGGGTTGGGTCCACTTCTAATTTCTCCATTAAAATTATTATTGAAATAATGATTTTGTATTCACTTTGAATTATAATACACTAACAATTTCACTTATTATTTATCTTTTAAAATCTCTTTAAACCACTTCTGATTACTTTGACCTTTTGATGATTCTAGATGACATATGAGGGTCTCCAACTGTAGAAGGACATAACTCAAACCTGAGGAGTTATGTATGCTCACATACCAAATTTTAAATGGCATGACATGTGTTATCCATATAGAATAGTATTGAACCAAAATATATCATAACTCATATCATACCCATCAAAAAAACTCTGGGTCCATTACCCAAACCTTTGTTTCCATTACCCAAACCTGGGTCATGGTCATAACTCTTTAACCGGGAGGAATTATGTGACGCTCCACATACCACCGAAATGACGTGACAAGAACTATCCATCTAGATATTTTCCCTGACAAATTCAAATTCCTTCATCTCCGGCCATTCCACAATTAAGTATGGCCTCTACTCACAAAGCATCTTCCGTGGAGGGCTTTCACCTCATAAGGGGACCACTTTGAGTTCATCAATATTTACTTTTTATCAACTATGACAAAAAAATAATGAGTCATATTTACATCTAAAAAACTTGGGTCCATTACACAAACCTTTGTAAGCACGGGTCTTTTCTTCAAGGACAGACATCAACATGTTCAAACTTAATCAACAATTGCATTGATGGCAACACTCATGCAAATACTAAAATTTATATTTCATCATGCTTCCTCAAACCATGTCATTCCTCTCGTGATTCCGACATAAATCAACCTCCTGAACCATGCCTCTTTCCTCTTTGCATCCTGATAAATCTCTCTCCTCTTTGGTCAATGGAAAGGTATCTTCCATCCTGGTTTCTCCCTCTGATGACTGGCCCTCTGATATGCTTCCCTGTGTACATCTACACATATAGGATAAGACTAAAAGTATCCATTTTGGAGTAGAAATAACTCCAAGTCATGGTGAAGATATTCAAAGGCTTCCCGGTGGAAGTGGTTTTGTAAAGACAAACCTATTAATTTGTTATTTTGTGCCCACATACCAACTCTAATGTTCTTTTCTACAACCTGCTCCTCAGAGAGTGATAATTTGATTCAATGTGCTTAGTCTGAGTGCATCAAACGGGTTTTTGAGATACTAATGGCACTTCTGTAATTATCACAATATATTGGAATGGCCTAATCATACTCAACCTGGGAGTATCTCACACAAAGTTTGTTTCATCCAAAGAACTCAGGCAACATATGTTGTTACAGAAGATACTTCCGCTTTACTAGATAGAGATATCGGGATGATTGCTTATTTCTATCCATGATAACAAACACTCACTCTGGTGTAGAACGCTACTCCACTCTGTTTTTCGTCATCAATACAACTCGCCTAACTGTGATCTCACTGTAGGCCATAAGTGATAGATCTTTCCTTTGGATACCATAATCAAACTCTTATGTTCTTTTAAGATATCTAAAGATCCTTTACTGCTAATATATGTATTCCCTTTGGCGCTTCTTTTTTGAAATCTCATGTCACCTATTCAACTCTCTGCATTACACTGCCCATGTTGGTCACATATAGGTCGCCAATCATTGACTGTATATTTCCTAATTGTAGGATTCTTGGAATCGGCTATTCTTGTTTAACTTATGTCTGGTTTGTATGGAGTGATAACGTTTGCAATTCTCCATCTTGAACCTCTTTAGCATTTCTCCTCGATATGTTTGGTTTGAGAAATAAAATTTCTGTGGTTTACGCTATATCTCAAGTTCCTTAAAGAAGGATAGTTCTCCAAGTAAATTAATTTCACCACTTCACATGTCTTTAGTAAATTTTAGCCTAACTCACATCATCATCACACAGGCCACATTATCAATATAAACTTCACTAATAAACACACTAATTCTATTTGATGTAGAGGTTGTTTCTCAGACTTTTCTCAAATTCTACCACAAGTAGAGAGTACTTTATCCAAATTGAGTACCATGCTCAAGAGCCCAAGTGAACATACAAGACCTTTCTTTAATTCTACACACATAGTCCTGTGTTCTCCCACAACTAAAACTCTTCCCATGTTCACTTGCACTCTTCTTCAAGTTCCCCATTCGTAATGTATGATTTTACATCCATCCATACTTTAATATTTTGGGAGCATGTATAAGCTAAAGCAAAACATTTGCTTCCATTCTGCAATGTGGCATATGTCTCTTTCAAATTCCATTCTATTCATCAGGCATATCCTTTACATACCAATTCTAGCTTTGTTCCTTGTAACCCTGTATTCAGTCTTCAATCAATTTATTCTAAACCCATTTTGTGTCTATCACATTCTTATTCATTGGTCCTTGAACCAATTCCAAGTGTCATTTTTTCTCTAATTTATCAAATTCTTCATTCACATCCATATCTTTATTCCAAAATTCATCCTTTGTTGGCTTCTTCAAAATAGTTTGTCTCAACTGTAGATAAGATAGGTGTGGTTTTTCTGGTGAATGG
Source organism: Picea sitchensis (assembly GCA_010110895.2). Lineage (NCBI taxonomy): Eukaryota > Viridiplantae > Streptophyta > Pinopsida > Pinales > Pinaceae > Picea > Picea sitchensis. The sequence continues at coordinate 112,209 of SNQJ01S0096143.1, forward strand.
ATTTTTCTTTCAGTCTCAACTCTTGCATCTTTGTTTCAATAATCTGACGTAGCTGATGATCTTTTCCACTCAGTTTGCTGTGTGTCTTTGCCATACTCCTGTTGAACTTGATCTTCTACTCTGTCAGATTCTCTTCATCTTCCTCTCTTCTTCTCTTTTTTCATCTTTGCTTTCAAAAAAGTTGTTCCACTGATTTGTTCTCTTCTTCCTTTAATTCTAGTCCACATGTTTCATCAATTATTCTACAAACTTTGCTTAATCTCTAGACAAAAATACTGTATCTCTCAGGTAATTTTGAGTAACTAACAGTATCTCTCTATTCACACGAGAGTCAAACTTTCCATTCTTTCCATATTCTCTTTGATGTAGCATTTGATTCCAAAAAAAACTTTTAAAGTGCTTCCCTACATTTGTTGGTCTCTCCTTCTCATAGCTCCTCAGATGTGAGTTTTATCAGCAGCAGCCTTTTGAAAGCATTATCCTATTTTGAATGTGAACTGTTGTAATGCATCACTGTGTCCAAAAAATATATGTCAACTTTGAATCCATTATCATTGTAGCATTTATATATCAGTCTCTATTTTCTTTCAACAACCTATTCTCATGGAGGTGTCCTGCATGGCTGGAGAATTGCCTTTTTGTATTCCATGATTGTTGCAAAAGAGGTCCATAAATCTATCTTGAGGTGAGTTCTCCTCCATTATCCAATTCCTCAAGAATTTCATTCTTGAACCCATCTCATTTTCAACCATTTCCTTGTAGATCCTTAAATTTTCAAAAGCTTCATTTGTTTCGAGTATAAAACCGCAGTCATTATTGTATAATCATCAACCAATAACACAGCATCTCTCACTTTTTAAGCCTTTTTGTTGTAGTTGTTCCAATCCAGATTCAAGAGGCCTAAATTTCCAAAGTGGTTTTGTGTTGTTGAATTCTCGATTTGAACCCTGTCTTTTTGTTTTCCTTTTTGAAAATGCTTGCATAAAGTGCTGGTTCGTTTCGCGATCTAGGCATTTTCCTGACCGCTTCTTTGTTGACTTTGGAAAGTATTATCAAAATGCATGTGACCCATTCTTCTGTACATAGCCAACTTTTCATCTTCCTTTCCTAATAAACACTTTTCATTTCCAATTTCTCTAACACATATATGTTGCTTGAAGTTCTCAATCAGAAGCTACCAATTTCCTGAACTTTCTTTTTCTTATCTCACACTTTTTTGAAAGTAACTTTATGACCTTATCACACATTTGACTCCCATACTAAAAGATTATGTTTTATATCTTCTACTAGTAGAACATTTCTACTCTTTTCATTCTTATTCCCAATTCGGATTGTGTCTTTTCCAATGAATTTTGGATGAATCATCATTTCCAAAAGGAGACCCATCTCTTCTCCTCGTGACAAGAAACTTGTCTCATCACCTGGCTAGTGTGTTTTGGAATATTCACTCCACAACATACCAACCACGCTTATGTTTGGCTTGTAGAGCGATTGTGCATTTTCATTGGTTATGCTCAATCTTGCTTTCTTTATCCATGTCATTTTCCTCGAGATTCTGTTTGTGACTCTGTGGAAGTTCTTTAGGAGGGACTGTTACTCTACAATTTTTGGCCATGTGTCCAAAAATTGTTACATTTGTAAATATTCAATTTTAGGCCTCAAGGATTCAAACCTATTGTAACTTCTTCTCTCAGGTTTAACTAGGTCTTCTTGAATAACCCCTTTATGTAAGGCTTTCCCCTATTAAGCATGTTCATGTTGTTAGCTTTTGCAATTTCTATGTACTCTTTTATGTCCAAAATTATTACATACACATAAACCAAAAAATATAGTTTGATACCCAGAAGTTGAAGATATTCTAAAAGGAAATGCTCTTATGAATCCTTCTTATACTTGAGGGCATGTCTATCTTATTGTTGATTAGAAATCCTAATCTTCTCTAAGGGAGGAGTGTCCTCAGAATCTTCCTTGTATATATATTTTATCCCTTTGATTGTTTCTCGTGATAACTTTTTGGATGTGTTTTCCTCGCTGTTTTGAGCTTGATCCTTTTTCTGTTGATTGTATCCAAGTCCGTGACTTGTCAAGATAATATTTTGACTGCTAATAATGTCATCCAACTTTTGAGCTATTCTCAGCATATTTTTCTTTGAATATCCTTTCTTGTGTGACAATCTCTGCCTCCAAGTTCCAATGATCCCCTGGCCCTCTCTAGCTATTCTTGAGTGTTTCTTCAATCTTTTATCTTCTCTATTAGAACCTTCAATTTTGTAATCATTTTGTTCTAGTTCTTGAGTGTCTTTTTTATCTAGTTCTCAGGTTTCTTGTTTTTCTTCTTTTCTCCGGGACATAACTCTATGGCACTCCATTAATTCTTCTAAGTCAAATTATACCTCTTTCAATTTATTCTTCATATGCTTCTTCATATTCTTCGGAGTCTTCTTTATCTAGTTTCACCGCCATGAATAGAACTCTCCTATTCTTTATCATTAATCGACTTCATCTTCATCCGATGATGAGATGTCTTCTTTGGTGCAAAATTTTTCTTGAAAACTTTCTTTGTTGTTCTTACTCTTTTTATATATTGTCTCCGCCTTTCGAGTAACCTTTCATCATTTTTTTTTTTCTTATGAGGACATTTTGTTAGCAAAATGACTAATACCATCACAATTAAAACAAATTAAAGGAAGCTTACCTCTGCATTTGCCACTGGTTCCCTTGTTCAAGATTTTGACAAAGTTGGCCACTTCTTCATCATATTTCAAGACGTCACTGCTATCACATATATTCCTTCTTGTTCCTTTCTTTTGATTTGATATTTTGGATGCTTTGAAGGTCGCTTCTTTACCATATGGATTTTCCCTGCCTTACCATATCTCATATGTCAGTGAAGACTCCATGCGCCCATCCAGTTTTCATTGAGTTTAGATCTAATATTTCTTCTAGTGTTGATATTCTTAGGGTTGAATCTCATAGGAAGAGATCTTGAAGTTGAACAATTATAGATTATCTGATTTCTTTCTCCCAATCCCATGAGTGCATTCACTATTTCATAGACTCGCACAAGTAGGTTATGTATATCTTCATCTTCCTTCATTTTTATTTGTTCTAACCTCCAAGTTTGGAAGCTCTTTGTTGTTTTGAATTTGAATCTCCTTCATAAATATTTCAAAGTTTGTCTCAAATCTCTTTGTATGATTTACAATGTGCAACTTTTGTGAATATCAGACACCGTGAGACTATTCAAAAGTGCATTTATGGTTTTAGAATTATTCTCACCGAGTTTCACTCATTTTTGTCACTTGTTGGTGGAACTCAAGCAGTCAGGTATCCATATACAATTGATTGCCAAACTTGAAATCCCTCGTGTTCGTGATATATGCCTCTGTCCTTATGCTCCAAAAAAGCATACTTATGTCCATCAAACTGTGGTATCCATTTTATATGAGTTGGTACTTCCATGATCTACCTTTTAGTGGTTAAATCCACTTCTCAATAGAACCTTCTCCTCGACATACTCAATTGTTGGATTATCATGGGGTGGAATCAAGTAATAAATCTTAATTACAACTTTTTCTTCAAATGTTATATCAATGTAGAATTATTATCCAATAATGAGTGAATAAATAAACAATCACACACATACACAAGACACCAAGATTTTACGTGGAAATCCCAAATCGGAAGAAAACCATGTAATGTGTTTTCTTTGTATGTCTGAAGAATTACATTCATTGAAGCACCAAATTCTTTGTTTTCCAGATGCAATTGAAGGAGGCTACAACCCCTAGTTTCTGTGTTACAACTGAGGGAAGCTCCAACTCCCAAATTCTCTAAGACAGGAAGGAGGTACAGAATCCCCAATGTTCTCTCTGCTATAAACTGTATGTATACAACCACACAGTTCTTGCCCTGCCCCTCCCACCTCAAGTAGCGTAGAATGATGGAACCACTATAAAAATGTACTAATAAACTTGAACCATTCATAAACATGTACATCAACCTGTAATAAACATGTAACAACATGTACCAAAAAAACCTATAATCAAACTGTACCACAAAAAGTGCATCAACCATGCACCAACCTTGTAATCAACATGTACCATAAACAAGTGCATCAACCATGCACCAACTCCAAGACAACTTGTATTGACAAACAAGTGCATCAACCATGCACCAACCTATAATCAACCTCTACCATAAACAAGTGCATCCAACCATGCCAAGTATGTACTAATCATGTCAACTACTCATCAACTATGACTCATCAATATGTACCAACATCAATAACTATACACTCATGTATGTGCACCAACTCATCAATCCATTTGTCTCAACCATGTACTCAACATAAAATTTCAACCAAGTGCCCTCATCAATTTCATCCAAATCTGATTTGTAGCTCCATAATAGACCCGTGTATATGATCACATTATCGCAAACCTTCTCCTTAACTTTAAAAACAAGAGACTAGCATTTCATCAAACTGTACTTTAGTCTCACATGTCTTAGTTTTGGATTAGGTCAACAACCCTAAATTGAAGTAATCATATCTCAAATCAATGTATAAAGATTCAAAACTGATACACAATTTTCTTCGTGTTTTATGTAATTCTCCAAGTGGCAATTCACTTGGAACCTCTCGGTGCTGAGTTATAGCAAAATGGTATACCTAGAGAGAAACTCAGAGCTGTCTCAAGTATCAAAAATGTTTGATGAAATGATTCAAACTGGCACAACATAATACTGTGACCAGTAATTCCCAACCTTTGGATATTTATCCAGATTTGAATTGGATCTATTATGAAGAAGTTATGACACCTTAATTCAACATATGATTTTGACTAGTTTCTCAGATTCCACACAAACCCTATTTTCCATAGAGTAACTCCCAAAATACAACGACCCACAAGATGAATTTTAACCACATATACTTGGATATGTTTTCCACTTATAGAAAGCACCATCAAAAATAATTTATCCTTCCTTTCAATTCGGCCTTCTTTTCTTCATCAATTTTCCTCAAAATTGCCTAGATATCATTTGTATACCCCAAACATCCTATAGATATTCAATATGCTCAAGTGTGTTTCTAAAATATATCTTCTCTTATTTCTCTACTCATAGCTTCCTTAAAAACATCTTTCAGGTCACTTGGTCTCTACTTTCCTTATTTTAGGGGTTGGGTCCCACTTCTAATTTTCCATTAAAATTACATATCAGTAATTATTTTGTATTCACTTTGAATTATAATACACTCATCACTTCACTCTTTATTATTTTACCTTTAAAATATCTTTAAACCACTTTGACTACTATAACCTTTTGGGGCTTCTAGATAACATGAAGGTCCTCCAATCCCATAAGGCCATAACTCTCAAACTGTGAGGGAGTATGTGATCGCTATACATACTCACTGTGAATGGCATGACATACTATCCATATAGGAATAGTATTATCTTAAAATATAACAACTCATCCATTACTCCATCAAAACAAACTTGGGTCCATTACCCAAACTCCTGGGCTTCCAACTTCTCACATGGCTATAACTCTCAATCAGAGGATTTATGTGGCATTCCACACACCACCGAAATGACATGACAAGAACTATCCATCTAGGATACAAGGTTCCCCTATTACCTAATTTTCTTCATCTCTCATTATTCCACAATTAAGCATGGTTCTCCAACCATACTTCAAGAATAAATCAACCGTAAAGTGTCTTCCCATGAGGACTTTCACCATATGGGGACCACTTTTGAGTTCATCCATATTTACTTCTTATCAACCATGACAAAAAAATAATGAGTCATATTTACATCAAACACTATTGGGTCCATTACCCAAACCTTTGTGCTACGGGTCTTTCTTCAAGGGTTGACATCAATGAAAACCAACCTTAATCAACAACCTCTTTAGAGTTCAACCATTTATACTTATTATCAACCATGACAAGACAACAACGAGTCATCTTTACATCAAACAATATTGGGTCCATTACCCAACCTTTGTGCTATGAGGCTTTCTTCAATTGTTGACATCAATGACAACCAACCTTAATTAACATAAACATCACCACTCCCCCTGATCATCCCACCTTCAAGAGATTGATCAGACAACTCAGGGATGCAAGGAAGGAAATTTCCCATTTGAAGAGAGAAATATTGACTAAGAGGAGGAATATGAGTGAACGCATGGACATGTATAATGAGACCCTTGATTTCGCTAGGTTTACAGCAAGAAGATTATTTCCCCTCCATAGGCAACTTCAGACTTTGTATCCCTTCAAGGATGATCTAGCCCAGAGGAATATAAATGTTCTAACTCAAGATGCAGTAGAGAGAAATTCGCCTGCAATAGAGAGAAATACCCATGCAACAGAGAGAAGTGCTCTTGCAACAAGGACAAGTGCCAGATTGAGAAGATTAAGTGGAAAGGATGGAAACCCCATTTTTGATGATGATCAACTTTTGTAGTTTGAAGTTTTGAGGGAAGTGTTATAATTTCACCTATTGGACGCATCTATAGGCTTATAATCCTTTTGCTAATACTTTTTTTGGTTTTTTTAGGTTCATTCCATGAAATAAAAAAGCACAGAGAATTTTGTAGTGCCTGGCACTATGGAATCATCCACACAGATGCTTCTGGGGATTCTATACTGAAAGCGTTGCAGAATCACCTAGTCAAACATAAAGTGGCAGTTCTCTACGAAAAGTTGCTACAAAACAGTTTTACAATTGGGTGCTACCAAACCTTCTACCGAATGCGCTATAGAATCTGTTGCAAAACATTTTTACATAGGCGGGTGCTACAGAATTTTCTACCAGTTGCGCTACGAAAAGATGCTATGAATTGGTTGTTACAGTCAGTAGTTTTGAATTCGCTTCCTCTTCTTAGATTTGATTATTTGGAGGGAACCAATGATCACCAGGTGGTAGATGGAGCTCAACACAAGGTTTGGAGGACACATGGCATTGGTGGAGATGCACCCAAGCAACAAAAAATCATGTCATTTATATCTTGTTAGAGTTGTTGCCAACATGCTCCATGTTTCTAGCAGTGTGTTAGTTCCACTTGTACATATGTTAGATTAGTAGTTTTTTGTGGATAATCCTAGGCTAGAAAGGCCAAATTGCATATGAAGTTGTGGTTTTACTGTTTAGACTATAAATACATCAGAAGAATGTGATGTTGAGGTTTGAATGGTTGAGTTGAGCTCCCTATTTGTAATATTTTGACTAAACAAACTTGTACTCTGGCTTATGTATGAAATATAAGATATTTCGATTAATAGAAGTCATCCTATTTTCATTATCTTGCTTCTTATTACTCTGAATTCTCATTATTGGATGATCCTTATGAGATGTTATAGCTATGTTATAATGGATGTTTGATTATGATGCTGCTGTAAATATTTTTAGTGTTTTAAATTTAGTTTAAGAAGTTCTTATGACTAAGTTTTTCCTTGTTATAAGTCTTGACGCTTATATAATACCTATCCATATTCCTCACCATGTCTTCCATATACTCACATTTATCCTTAAACCACTGACTGAAGTTAATCACAACCTCATTTGCTTGTGCATACTAGCCTAGATTTTCTGTGTTGAAACATTGATATGTTGAGTTTTGTCCATTTGACCTTCTATCATTAATCTACATTTACAAACCTATTTGATGGGTGTTGGGATTATCCTCTTGCAACCTAAGGGTGACTCTCAGTGCCAACACCAGGGTTGCTACCGGTCATGCAAATCATCAATCTAGACTCTACACATTTTTTAAATTTATTGAACCAAATTCTGCATTACTTCTTACCCATGCTAATGAAAGAAGTAGGATATGGCATGAAAGGTTCGAGCATTTAAATTTAAGATATATGAAACAAATTAGAAATAAGTGAATGGTTGATGGTCTACCTGACATCCACTTCTCCAAAGGAATTTGTGAGGTATGTGTTCTTGGAGAACACCCTCAAGATAAATTCGACAAAGGAAAGACTCAAAGACTTCCTTTCCTTTCGATCTGATCCATAATGACCTCATGGTCCCTTTTCCACATCCATCAATAAATAAAGCAAGGTACATGCTCATTTGTTTTGATGATTTCTCACGCTTCACATGGATTTTCTTTCTAAGGAAAAAATCAGAGGTCTTTCAATGCCTCAAAGATTTCAAATCCCTTGTTGAGACACAGTCAGGAAAGAAAATCAAAGTCCTCCGAACAGATAATGGGGGAGAGTATGTCAACCATGAGATACATAATCTTTTTCATGAGGCAGGGATTCAGTTGCAGCATGCGGTTCCCTATACTCCGCAACAAAACAAATTTTTTTTGTGGAAAAATAGGTCTCTAAAAGCAATGGCATATTGCGTGTTACATGCAAAGTCACTTCCATAGAGATTGTGGGTTGAAGCACTTAATTGTGACCCACTTCTACCAAAAGTGACCCACTTCTATATTTCTGGTTCACGTGCATGGGCCAGGATTTCCTATGAGAAGAGGAAGGCACTTGATCCATGGATCATAGAGTGTATATTTGTTGGATATCCCGATGGTGTGAAGGGATAGAGACTCATTAATATTTTCTCGGATCATCTCATCATTGAGCGAAGTGTCCAATTCGAGGAAGGTGTCTTGTATGTACCTCAACAATCGCATGTAGACACATTTGTTCTTCCACCTTTCAGAGATGATGAGCATGCACATGTCGTCTCTTCTTCATATGAGAGTTTTGATTAAGAGGATTTAGATGATCTAGATACAGACTCAGTATAGTTAGATGCAGAGTCAATGCATGCATATGCAGATGCAGATGAAGAGCTAGAGAAGAGGCCCATGTGGGAAAAGACTACTCTTCAGGATGAGGGAGATCTTTTTGGGGACCTAGCTGATACTAGGAGGACTCGATCTAATTTCGAGGAGCCTCCTCTTGCACTCACTTCCACTGAACCAATGCCACATGGACATATTTTCTTGGTTCAGTCTTCAGATCCACAGTCCTATGGCGAGGATGATAGAAATATATTTTGGGAATATTCCATGTAGGAGGAGTACAACTCCCTCCTCGAGAACCAAACTTAGGATCTAGTTCCCATTCCTTCAGGATGGAAATTTGTCAGGTACAGATGGGTCTACAGGATAAAGAGAACAGTGGATGGACAAGTTAGCAGATACAAAGCCATGATATTTTCCAAAGTCTTTCAGTAGGTGTATGGCATTGACTGTGATGAGACCTTTGCTCCAGTAGCGAAGATGGATTCCATACATTTGGAACTTTCCATTTTGGTAGCCAAGGGTGGGAAGTCCATCAGATGGATGTGAAAAATGCATTTCTTCATGGCAATCTATCTGGGGATATCTATATGGAGAAACCCCAAGGATTTATGAAAAAATCATCTTTGGTTTGTCGACTGAAGAAGTCTCTTTATGGCCTCAAGTAGGCCTCGAGGGAATGGTATAACAAGATGGACTCCTACCTATTGTCATAGAAATGTGTATGTTGTAAGTCAGACCTGAATGTTTACATCCTCAGGATGACGGATTCACTTCTACTCCTAGTTTTGTATGTTGATGATTTGTTGATCACCGGTTTCTCGACTTCAGTGATTGATCTAGTCAAGAGGATTCTACATGATAGGTTCTTGATGACGGACATGGGTCTAATACATTTCTTCCTTCGACTCAAGATCAGTAAGGATGCATCAGGAATCAAATTGTCTTGGGTCAAGTATGCACGATATATCCTTGAGATATTTCACATGACAAACTACAAGTCTTCCTCGACTCCTTTCCTATCAGGATTCAGACTTGAGGATGGTGGGGACACTCCAATGGTTGACAACACACTGTACATAAATATAGTGGGGAGGTTTGTGTATCTCACATACTCCATGCCAGACCTCTCTTATGTAGTTGGAGCAGTCTCCAAGTTCATACAGGAGCCACATGAGCTACATTGGAAAGCTGCAAAGTGTATCCTTAGATATGTATAGGGAACCATCACCTTTAGGATTCATTACGCATCACACTCTACATTGGACCTCATTGATTTTATTGATTCTTACTGGGTTGGCAATAAAATTGATTGCAATTCCACATCTGGTTACTCACTCAGTCTTGGTTCCAGGCCTATCTGTTGGTCGAGCAAGAAGTAGGTTGGTATGTCTCTATCTTCATCCAAGGAAGAGTACATAGGGGTAGTGAACATAACCATTTAGGCTATGTGGCTACAACATTTTCTCACTGAGCTGGGCATTCAGTTTCAGCAACCGATCGTCATCTCCTGTGACAACCAGAGAAATCTGAAGTTCTGCAAAGATCCAGTTCAAAGACAACATATGAAACACATCAGGATCCACATGCACTACATTCAAGACTTAGTACATGAGGAGATCATCGACCTCCAGTTATATCCTTCAATAGAACATACTGCAGACATCTTCACCAAGACCTTCACTGTGCAGAAGTTCCATTCTCTACTCAGTCATCTTGGAGTGAAGGACACAATTTCCTAGCAACTGTCAGTTCTTCTTTTTACTACATTGTACTTTGAGGGGGGGGTTCCATGAGGTTTTCACTCTTTCCTCATGTATTTAATTGTATATTTTGTATTTGGGTACCTAACATGGACTCGTTGTTGGGGCCCATTCTTTATTTTCACCATAGTGATGTTTACGGGGGGTGTTGGAGATACTTCACACACACCTAATATTTCTGTTTCCTAAGGTTTTACCTATGTTTATTAGTCATTATCCAGTCTTTTTTAGTTTAGGGATAATATTCTCTTTAGTTCAAACTTCAGTTTGATCAATTAAGCTGAGTCTAGATACCACATTAGGATTATCACCATGCAGCATTGGGATCATCACCAACTAATGTGCATTATCCTTGGGATCATCACCAGACTAGCAAATTACTCATGATTCCATGATATCCTCTTCACTTCACTATGTTTCATTCAGTTAAATGAAGACTGGGAGACTATTTAACTCATACTAGGTGGCAGTTCACTCTCGTAACTTCCCGAGAGACTAGACTAGGTGGCAGTTTACTCCCGTAATTTTTGGTGTGTGTCCAGATCGCTCTATACCACCACTACTTTGCATTGGCTTCTCCTCTAGTACATATTAGTTGAGATATACCGAGTATACAATGTGTAAATTATCATTCATTCATTTGGTTAATGAAAATTATTCCATTCTTTCTCTCCTGCTTCTCTTTTCTCATATTTTCTCTACAAATTATGTATGTCATTTTCTAGATAGATCTATTATGTGCAGTTTCAACACATTTACACTCCATGTATTCAACCTATTGTTGGGATATTGGTTGTTGTCATTGATGTCAACCCTAGTCATGGGTTTTGGACCGCAAGATTGATGAAGGTATTTGGACATGAAAGAAAATGCACATGTAGATACAACACCCATGGATGGATAGTATACATCATGTTGTTTCCGGTGG
>SNQJ01S0096144.1:4501-31849 GCA_010110895.2 Picea sitchensis
TTTTTATTTCCCCTGGAGCATTTAAGTACTGTTAGATAATGAGGTACCGAGGGAGCTCTTAGCTTTCTTCCTTATCAAATGGAATACGTTGTTATGGTTAAGATTCTGCAGACTTTCTTGTGGGGATCTTGGGCCATAAACCTTTACGCCAGAAAATTCAAAATCTTAACGCAGTTTTAAAAGAAAAGAAGAAAAACAAACCATCTTAATGAATCTCGAGTGGACTGCCAAAACTTGTTGAGTAAAAGTAAAATTTCTAGAATGGCTATCATTTAAATGGAAACATTATCGAGATAATTCAAGACTATTATAGTCAATTTGGGACATTTAGTCTCTGGAATCTTCGACCACAATATCTGGAATATCTGGCGAGGTCGGAGTACACGCTGTACAATCCTTAAGACAGATTTATCCATCGAAGAAATTCCTTTTAACCAGTAGAAAAATAGCAGCAGTCACGTTTTTTTCCTAATTATTTTATCCCAAAAATGTATTCATACAAAGCCAAAAAGGGTCGTTGAAATCATCTCACTAGTTGAGTTTATATGTCTTATCATCTAAAGTCCATAGATGCAAAAATTCATGTATACCTACTTGTGCACCACGATTCTACTGGAGTAAAGTGCTTGAGTTACCCTTCATGCTACTAATTTTGGTTTAAGATTTATTGGAAGCCATTGGTCAAATTATAGTTATCTTTTAATCGGACTTTTATAATGTCATGTTTTAGGTGTGTCTAAAAGTATGTGAACCATTATAGTGTAGATTCCTTATTTGTTCAGAATGGATGAGGTGTACGAGTATTACCAAATATGTATTTAATTATCTTTATATTATCATGAATGGTTTAATATTTTTATGGTTCAAGATTTTTATGATAAACATGTTTAAAGTAATGAGGTGTTATTTTTATTAATTATCAATAATAATAATAACAATTATTATTATTATTATTATTATTATTTTGGGATGAGGAAATTAGTGCAAGGATTGTTAAGGGGTGAATAATCTATTTTTGATATATTGTTATATATATAACTACATGATTATTAGATCATGAATTGCAAATAGAATACTGATGACATTAATAACAATTCTAAGGCAATTGATTGAGCTAGTACTTTGAAGACACTGTGATTAGAAATTGCGCAACTGATTTGTTTTAAGACTAAACTTAGATTTCATCTTGATGTCATTATGCACTTTAGACATGCATTGCAGGGTTCGTAATGGAGGTTGGAATAAGTCGTGTTGATTACCTTACTTGCTTTATTAATTGTCATTGTCTTGTAATTTGATTAAAAGTACACCTCCCATGCAATATTGTAATAATAGTAATGAGTTAATAATGACGCACTATCATAAAATTCCTTGATGTAGATAACCTTGTTGTTTGCAATCTTGATGGTTATGTTATTGTCATTAGCTTAGAAGGCTTGGTCTGCTTGTGTCGGGCAAGCTGTAGACACCTGCATGTTCCTCATAACAGTCGCTAGCCCTGAGACCTTAAATGCTTAAAATTGATGGGAACCTGGGCTTGAGCATTGCTTATGTGTCTTGGAGGTCCTAACCATTCCAAGGTAGGACGGGTGGGTAGTCATTCTTATTTATTTGTCGATTGATTTTCAGTCATTTCACGTAGATACTCGATGTGAGTCTTAGGTAGTCATGTTGTGTTTGTCGTGGTATACATCTTGTACGGCGTCGTATGGTGACGCAGGGTCGAATGTATTTATTATCCTTATACACATGCACAAAAAAAAAATTACACTTGTTATAAGAGGTTGTCATCATAACGGAGGAGGGTTGTTACATGTGGTATCAGAGCTGGTTCAGCCCACGACTTGGGCTCACTAAGGCTTTCGTTTATATGATTGATTATATGGTTGTTGATTGAGTTGAATTGTGTGCGTGTAGGTAATCATGGTTAGAGGACATCGTGGAGACAGACGACAGGGTGCGAGGGGAGGAGGCACAATGCCTCCAGTAGCATCCACGCCTGAGGGATCAAACCCCCAGGGAGACAAGCAGGTTCTCGGGCAAGAGAATATAGCAGTTGGAAATGTAGTCAGAATGATGATATCCTTTCAGCGCATGTTCGAGGCACTGATCATCCATTTGGACAGATATGAGGCCAGGGCCCTCACCCCCACTGAGGTTCCACTGTGTGCTTCGATCGGTACTGGTAGCATTCACCATGAAATCGAGAAGGTCAAATTTCTCGAGTTCTTTGATGCCCCGGATGGCGCAGTTGTTGAGGCATGGTTGGAGAACATGGCGATGTGCTTCGCACTTCACAATTATACCTCTAACATGAAGGTCCACATGGCGGTCTTTCAACTGAAGAGGAGCGCTCTTCTATGGTGGAAGATGCTCCTACCGTAAATAAAAATGGTCATCGAAGACATGTCATGGGAACTGTTCAAGGAACGGTTTCGAGAGAGGTACCTTTCAGACGAATTCATTGAGCGCTAGCTCAATGAGTTCAATGCCTTACGACAGCGAGGTCGTACGGTGCTCGAGTATGAGGCCCATTTTATGGAGCTTCTCTGGTATGGTCCGTACCTTAACACTAAGAAAATTAAGGTAAACAGGTTTGTGTTCAGCCTTAACGACAACCTACATGCAAAGGTTAGGATTTTGATGCCTCAAACCTTGCACGATGTCATCCAGAAGGCCCTCATAGCAGAGGAGGAGCTTACCAGTGGGGGTCAGACCAGGACCCCAGCGAGACCAACAGGACAGGGTTCATCTGGAACACCACAACACTAGACACTAGTGAGACATACGTCGGGATATCATGGCTTCTAGAGGGGATCCACTTTCACTACACCCCGGCAACCGAAGCCTCAGCAGCAAACACCTTATCGAGGACCACAGCATCAACAACAACGTCACCCGTAGCAGTAACATTTTTGGCCTGTTCAGCAGAACAGACCAGGGTTCCAGGCCGGTGGGACATCATCTTCTACTTCAGGTACCAGGACTACTAGGGTGAAGAAGGGATGTTGGATGTGTGGGGAGCCACACTACCAACGCAACTGCCCTGTGGATAGGACCAGAGTGACCGGATCAGCCAGACCCACTACCGTGGGAGATATGGGAAAGGCCCATCGGATTCATGCAGCAGTGAATAATTGTCAGGCAGAACACCAATCGATTGTGCTCGAGATGACAGGTACTGTCACTGACCAAACGCTTAGTATTTTGATAGATCCTGGTGCTATCGAGAGTTTCATTTCTGGTGCAGCGCTAAAAAGGATTAAGGTAAAGGTAGTCAAACAGGACGAGTTTATCTTCGTAGAGATGGCTTCGGGAGCCAAACAAAAGGTTGGAGGAAAGGTTATGGGTTGTGCCCTTAACCTGGGAGAGTTTGTCACAAGGGCCAACCTGTACGTCACGATCTTAAGATCTTATGATGTCGTGATTGGTATGGATTGGCTAGAATCGAATGAGGCGATACTCAACTGTAAGACAAAATGGTTGAGATTGGTCGATGACAAGGGACGGAGACGTGTGATTGTAGGCCAGAACTAGGGAGTTTCCCTAAGGTTCATCTCTTCCTTACAGCTACAGAAGAGTATGCACAAAGGGTGCAAGATTTATGCGATCCTTGCGTTAAATGAGAAGGGAGTAGCGAAAGGTATAGAACACCTTCCGGTGGTGAGAGAGTCTGTGGACATGTTTTCATAGGAGTTACCTAGGATTCCGCTGGAAAGAGAATTGGATTTTACCATAGACCTAAAATCGGGGACTGAACCGATAGAAAGAACGCCTTATTGGATGTCGACCCTAGAGTTACAAGAGTTGAAAATGCAGCTGAAAGAGTTGCTAGACTTGGGACTGACACGTCCTAGTGTGTCACCGTGGGGTGCACCTATTATTTTCATACGAAAGAAGGACGGATCATGGAGGCTTTTCATTGACTACCATCAACTAAACAAGGCTACGATTAAGAATCAATATCCATTGCCAAGAATCGATGACCTGTTCGATCAAATGAAGGGTGCGACGGTGTTCTCCAAGATCGATTTGCGATCGGGGTATCACCAATTGCGGATCAAGGAAGATAACGTTCCTAAGACAACCTTTAAGATGAGGTTTGGAAATTATGAGTTTACAGTTTTACCGTTTGGACTGACCAACACCCCAGGGGTATTTATGAGTTTGATGAACGGGGTGTTCTGCGAGTAGTTGGACAAGTTCGTCTAAGTGTTCATTGATGATATTTTGATTTACTCTTGTACAATGAAGCAGCATGAAGAGCACTTGCGCTTGGTACTACAATGTCTGCGAGAGCATAAATTGTATGGGAAATTGTCCAAATGCTCTTTTTACCAATCGAGGATTCACTACTTAGGGCATGTCATCTCCGGCGAAGGCATCGTCGTGGATCCAACCAAGGTCGAGGCTATTATGGAATGGCCTTCGCCGACGAATGTCACATAAGTGCGTAGCTTCATGGGTTTAGCAGGATACTATCGACAGTTCGTCGAGGGATTTTCGAAGATAGCAAATCTGATCACGAAATTGCAGAAGAAAAACAAGAAGTTTGTTTGGACCGAGAAATGCGTGGAAGCATTTC
This sequence comes from Picea sitchensis, assembly GCA_010110895.2. Classification (NCBI taxonomy): domain Eukaryota; kingdom Viridiplantae; phylum Streptophyta; class Pinopsida; order Pinales; family Pinaceae; genus Picea; species Picea sitchensis. The sequence goes on from SNQJ01S0096144.1 coordinate 9,087, forward strand.
GGAGGCTTAAGGAGTTTTTGACAACAACATTGATACTAGAGGTCCGTGACATGGACGCAGACTTCTTGGTATGTACAGACGCATCCAAGAAAGGCTTAGGTAGAGTCTTGATGCAACATAGACGAGTGATTGCTTACATTTTGAGGAAACTTAGAAGGCATGAGGAGAACTACACGATGCACGATTTGGAGTTATTAGCCATCGTGTATGCCTTAACGGTTTAGAGACACTACCTTGTTGGATGAAAATTTGAACTAAGGACTGACCCTTGTGGACTACAACACATTTTTACACAGAGTGACTTTAATGCACGATAGCGACGTTGGTCGGAATTGATTAGCGAGTATGACTTTGAGATTACTTACATAAAGGGAACAATCAATAGAGTGGCGTATGTTTTGAGTCAGAGGCCACACATCTTTTTGGTGTTACCTCTTCAAACGGATCTACGTGAAAAGATTCTAACTTTACAGCGTGATGACAACTCGTACAAAGAGGTCAAGGGTTTTATCAGACAAAACACAATGATGGTACCACGATATAAGGGATTTTCATTTGATAGCGATGGTTTATTGAGGTTTAAAGGTTGGATTTACGTGCCGTCAATTGACAAATTGAGGATGTTGATCTTGAGTGAGGCTCATAGAGTAGTTTATGTGGCTCATCCGGGAGTCATGAAGATGAGGACAGACCTTAAACCCTTATTATTCTGGAGGGGAATGAAGGTCGACATAGTCAACTATGTAGCCAGATGTCTAGAGTGTCAGCAGGTAAAGGTTGAACATAGACATCCAGTAGGATTACTTCAACCACATGCCATTCTGGAATTGAAATGGGAGGTTATTTCGATGGATTTTATTGTTGGCTTGCCACTGACAGCAAGGAGACATGACTTGATTTTTGTAGTAGTAGACACTCTGACAAAGAGTGCTCAATTTATTCCTGTGTGTACGACGTATCAGGCCTGTAACATAGCTAGAGTTTTCATCAGTGATATTATGAGGCTGCATGGCATGCCTACGAAGATTATATCCGATCGAGGATCGATGTTTATTGGATGATTTTGGACGAGTTTCCAGGAGGCCTTGGGAACCCAACTTAACTTTAGTACTTCATATCACCTGGAGATTGATGGGCAGACCGAACAAATGAACCAAACCTTGGAAGACATGTTGCGCATGTACGTGATGGACCAAAAAAAGCGTTGGGAATAATTCTTTCCACTAGTGGAGTTTGCTTACAACAACAATTATCAGAGCACCATTAAGATGGTGCCTTTCCAGTTTCTTTACGGGCGACCGTGTCAGACGCCCTTGAGTTGGGATCGGCTTGAGGATAGGGTCCTAGTCAGACTAGAAGTGATCCAAGAAATGGAAGAACAAATGAAAACCATAAGACAAAGGATTAAAGAAGCATAGGATCGATAGAAGAGTTATTCCGATGCGCACCAGGTCGACCGTAGTTACGAGGTCAGCGATTAAGTCTTCTTACAGGTTAAACCGCTTAAGAGTTTGATCAAGTTTGGGAAGGGAGATAAAATCTCTCCTAGGTTCATGGGACCTTTCGATATTATGGAGAGAAAGGGGCCCATGGCATATCGACTAGCCTTGCCTGATTCCTTGAGGCATATGCATGATGTTTTTCATGTATTTTTTTTTAGACATTATATTAGTGATCCTACACATGTTATTGACATGATTTCCTTGCAGGTATCAGGTGAGGGACTGCTCACGGCTGAGTCGGTCTGCATCTTGGATCATCGCATTTGAAAACTATGACATCGAATGGTGGATCAGGTCAAGGTCTAGTGGGACAATTATAGTCCACACTCGGTGACCTGGGAGGACGCATATGATATGCGCCATTAGTTTCCATTTTTGTTTGATAGATAGACATATGATATTGTGATACACTTATTTTGGCATTTATACTGAGAAACTTTGGGATGAGGTTTAGACCAACTTTAACATCCCGCTCTGGTGCACTGAGTGAACTTATTCTTTGAGGACACTTGCTCGTAAGTGATCCAGATTATTATGATATTAAAACATTTGACTTTGATTATGATGCGTCATGGGTAGATGACATGTTGTTTCACTGCATTGACATAGATAGGTGCTATTGACTTGCTTTTACTGAGTGTGCAGGGTTTTGGACCTTGATGATCTAGAGGCATCAATGGAACCCCTTGGACTCTGGATTGAGTCATGGAGTGTTCTATTGGGGTTTGATTGATTTACTGTGACATTAATACATTTTGATTAGATGATATGTTGTGGACATGTTCTGACCTGATTTATTGATGATGTAGGTTGATGATAGCTTGTCGACTAGACTCACATATGGAGTAAAGGGGTCACACATGACTACCAGAGAGGTTGAGGGAGAGGTGTGAACAGCATCCCTGCCACAGCCTACTAGCACTACCGTCGTGGCTCGAACTCAAGGTTAACGATTAACTAGTTCGAGAGGACCGACGATGTTGTGAGGGAAGACTGCGATCGTCTCTCACGATGATTCTAAGGGGCATGCAATAAGGTCGGGGCCTTATTCCTTAGAAGCCCTTAGTCTCCCACAAGTTCACCTGGCAGAGTGTTGACTCCAGGGGCTATTTATGTCTACCAATCAGTCAATAGGCGAGTGGCACCCTTGGAGCACGTGGTGCGTCTTGAAGGGCACATCGTGCAAAAGAAACAAAAGAGGTGAGTGGCACCCTTGGAGAACGTAGTGCATCTTGTTTTGACTGATTTACTTGTGGGAGTTGGGATTTCCCAGCTCGGAGAGGAGTGGTAGCTCGACCTTGCAAGGCGAGCTGGGAGCTAGACGTACCATCTGGATAGTGTGTGGCCCCTTTGCGGCTCAAGGGTCTAAGGGGGAAGTACAGTACCGCTAGCATTGGCTAGGAGGTACTGGTGAGGTCTCGACGGTCGACCAGCGGGAGCGACACTGAGCACGCGGGCGTCATTCGAAGCGGGCGATTAGGCAACGATACACTCTTTGATTTTTAGAGTAGAATGCATTAGGATTTATGATTAGATCTGCATGTATATTAGGTAATCTGGATGGAATAATTTTTCACTTCAGTTAGTGTTGTATCTCATTGGATTGAATGGTTTTTCTTTATTTACTTACTCCGGTGAAATTTTGTGTATTAATCATTGCTGTAAAAATTTTACTATGTAAATTTGAGTAAACTCTAGCCTAGTATTTATCATTGCGTCTCCATCCCCAATTTCAACTCGTCCCCTTATTTTTTTTTATATACTTCTAGCTTGTGTTCAACACCTAAAGCTCGACGAATATACCTTGATCGATTGTGACTGAATTTTAGTACCTCGGTAAATTAAACTGTACCCGTGCCCATTCCATCCATGCTAAGGGTCTGCAAATTATTTGCTTGATTCATTATGAATAGGGAACTCACGCAAAAAACTTCTTCATAGTTATTTATATTCAGGTTAACATACCATTGATGTAGTGTTGCATCCGACGATGCTAGCAGTGTAGCAAATTGTATTTAGATACACAACGGTTTCATATTCAATTTTTGGAATGTATTCACAGTGATTTCATGTTTATTTTCGGGGTTATCTCTTAATTACCTAAACAACGACTTCATAGTTTTCATTCTGGATTGTCTCTTGTTGCATGCACATCGAAGATACCTTAGAACAGGCGTGTGAAGTCCTAATTTACACCTAGCATCAGGTAATGATGATTGTTATTTAAATTGACCCAGCAATCAGATTTGGGGCTTGGCGTTGAAGCCAAATCTTACCCTAAGACAAGCTATAGCAAATTATAGACACCAATCTGACAATTACGTTACCTCTGTGTTGAAAGAAAAAAAAATGACACTAATATTAATGTCCTTCCCTGACAGCGATGATCAAATTTTAGATGACAACATATGGCCTTTAAATCTGCTGGTGTAACACTCTCGTTATTTTTTTAGGTGGTGATTCAATGCCCTTTTAGAAAACGCCTTCCCTCATGGACTCCCTCGATGCTCTAGTGAGCATCGTTTGCTTGATTCCCTTGACACTGGTGCAATCGATGCTTAACATTACTTGGTGGTGAGTTTTGGAGATGACTTGAGATGAGGTTAAGTTATTCACTGGAGACCGTGCTCAATGATCATTTCCCAATGACCTGTTTGATACAGTTATTGTCAATCTCTGTCCTTGTCCATTAAATGATTATGCATGGACCCATGTGGCTCCTGATTCACTACTTGAGGATAGATAGATGGGTACGCAGGTATCTAGTTAGAATAAGTGAGTTCTGGAATGTGGTCCACTGTCTTATAGACATAATCTGTTTTAAGAATTTTTATTTCCCCTGCAGCGTTTAAGTACTATTAGGTAATAAGGTACCGAGGGAGCTCTTATATTTCTTCCTTATCAATGAGAATACATTGTTATGGTTAATATTTTGCAAACTTTCTTGTGGGGAGCTTGGGCCATAAACCTTTACGCCAGCAAATTCAAAATATTGACGCAGTTTTAAAAGAAAAGAAAAAAAATGAACCATCTTAATGAATCTCGAGTGGACTACCAAAACATGTTCATTAAAAGTAAAATTTCTAGAATGTCTTTCATTTAAATGGAAACATTATTGAGATAATTCAAGACTATTATAGTCAATTTGGGACATTTAGTCTCTGGAATCCTCGACCACAATATTTGGAATATCTGGCGAGGTCAGAGCACACGCTGTACAATCCTTAAGACAGATTTATCCATCGGAGAAATTCCTTTTAACCAGCAGAAAAATAGTAGCATTCATGTTTTTTTTTCCTCATTATTTTATCCCAAAAAGGTATTCATACAAAGCCAAAAAGGGTCATTGAAATCATATCGCCAGTTGAGTTTATATGCCTTATCATCTAAAGTCCATAGATGCAAAAATACATGTATACCTACTTGTGCACCACGATTCTACTGGAGTAAAGTGCTTGAGCTACCCTTCATGCTACTGATTTTGGTTTAAGATTTATTGGAAGCCATTGGTCAAATTATAGTTATCTTTTAATCTGACTTTTATCCTGTCATGTTTTAGGTATGTCGAAAAGTACGTGAACCTTTATAGTGTAGATTCCTTATTTATTCAGAATGGATGAGGTGTACGAGTATTACCAAATCTGTATTTAATTATATTTATATGATCATGAATGGTTTAAGATTTTTATGGTTCAAGATTTCTATAATTAACATGTTTAAAGTAATGAGGTGTTATTTTTATTAATTATCAATAATAATAATAACAATTATTATTACTATTATTATTTTGGGATGAGGAAATTAGTGTAAGGATTGTTAAGAGGTGAATAATCTATTTTTGATATATTGTTATATATATAACTACATGATTATTAGATCATGAATTGCAAATAGAATACTGATGAAATTAATAATATTTTCACGCAATTGATTGAGCTAGTACTCTGATGACACTGTGATTAAAAATTGCGCAATTGATTTATTTTAAGACTAACTTTAGATTTCACCTTGATGTCATTATGCACTTTAGACATGCATTGCAGGGTTCGTAATGGAGGTTGGAATAACCCATGTTAATTACCTTACTTGCTTTATTAATTGCCATTGTCTTGTAATTTGATTAAAAGTACACCTCCCATGCAATACTGTAATAGTAGTAATGAGTTAATAATGACGGACTATCGTAAAATGCCTTAATGTAGATAACCTTGTTGCTTTCAATCTTGATGGTTATGTTATTGTCATTTGCTTAGAAGGCTTGGTTTGCTTGTGTCGGGCGGGTTGTAGACACCTCCATGTTCCTCATAGTAGTCGCCATCCCTGAGACCTTAAATGGTTAAAATCGATGGGAACCTGGGCTTGAGCGTTGCTTATGTGTCTTGGAGGTCCTAACCATTGCAGGGTAGGATGGGCGGGTAGTCAGTCTTATTTATTTGTCGATTGATTATCATTCATTGCACGCAGATACTCGATGTGCGTCTTAGGTCATCATGTTGTGTTCGTCATGGTATGCATCTTGTACGTCATCGTATGGCAATGCAGATTCGAATGTATTTATTATCCTTGTACACATGCGCACACACAAAAAAAAAAATTGCACTTTTTGTAAGAGGTTGTCGTCGTAACGGAGGAGGGTTGTTACAGTACTACCGACTCAAGTGAGGTCTATTCCACCAATTAGACCATTTCCTTTCTACTTATTAGTTAAACATAATGTAGAAGCATATGGTAATGACTATTGCTGGCATGGTGTCATCATCTTACTGCTTCCGACTAGAGAGGATGAAAGGATTCATTTGATTTACTTCTTGACAATAAAAGTGTAAAGTTGTTTGGTAGATGAGAGTTACGTCTAGCTAAGGAATCACATCAAGAAAAGTGAATGTTGCTTGTCTGTAAGGATGGGATTTTCCTATCTGCGTATTTATCTATAGTTTTTAAATAATTTGAGAAGATTAGCAAATATTTCAAAAGATTATGATTTAATTTGTTGTATATCGATGCCTTGATTAAAAAATTTAAGTTTTACCTACTTTTTCAGGTTCTCTTACACTTTGAAAAGATATTTGAAATATCCCTAATTTCCATGGCTTCAACTATTGTCGCTTCATCATGAATTGTATATGAATATCATTACTAGCAATAATGAGAAGATCTTTTCAACTGATTATCATCCTCCCCACTTTGTGAAGATCTGTCTTCGCCTAAAGGTGAACTCTAACTGCTTGAAGTGTCTGTATCATTGTGTCCTTCTTGTTGATGTTATTGTCTCTATAGTTGTGGTTGCAATTGTATTTGCTGCTGTGATGATTGTTGTGGCGATGATTGTTGATGTTGTTGGTCTTCTTTAACTCCTTCATCAAGAAGTCTATGCCATTCGTCATGACGATTGTCGTCATGATTTCTTGCTTCCTTCTCATGGAAAAGTACATATCTACTCAAAAATACTTTGTGAGTAGAAGGATAAATCAATTTGTATGCTTTGAATTCAAAACAATACCCTATGAAAATACATGTAATGGATTTAGCATCCAATTTATTCCTATTATCCTTTGGAATATGTGTAAAATCCTTACACCCAAATACTTTCAAATTATGAACTGCGGGTTTGGAACCATACAAGGCTTCGAAAGGAGTAATATTATCAAGACACATTGTTGGACTTATGTTCTTTAAATAAACTACAGTTTTTATGGCTTCAACCCAAAATGTATTAGAGATATTCTTACCTTTCATAATACTGTGTGCACACTCTACCAAAGTTTTGTTTTTCCTTTTAGCCATCCATTCTTCTATGGAGTGTGGGGTACTATAAACTATTGTACTATTCCATGATCTTTGTAATATTTGATGAAGTCTCCTGATTTATACTCCCCCCCTTGATCTGAACAGAGGATTTTGATGGATTTTCCTGTCTACTTTATGGTTCTGAATTCCTTAAAGTAATAAAAAACATCTCTTTTTATTCTAAGAAAATAAATCCATGTGTATATCATGCAATCATCAATAAATAACATAAAGTAAAATTGACCTCCCAAAGACCTAGTCTGCATAGGTCCGCAAACATYAGTATGCACACGATCTAACARATCTCTCTTTTGCTTATCAGGATTAGAGGGGAATTCATGTATGTTCATATTTCCTAATGCAAATTCTTCACAAGAAACATTCTCATTCTTTAACATGGGAAGTCCTTCAACCATATTATGTTTCTGTAATAACAATAAATCAGGATGATTGATGTGTCCATACCTTTGATGCCAAAGATTCGTTGTTGGCATAGCTACAGAAGTTAGTCTGTGATGTTCTTTGTTGGTAACATCAAGCTTGTATAGTCCTCCTACTCTAACTCTCGTTGCAACAGTTTTGTATTGGTCCAGCAGATCCTTCACTATGCAATAATTCTTGAAGAATTCAACCTTCAAGTTCTGATCTGTAATGGTGGACACAGAGATAAAAATTTTCTTTGTCCCTGACACATACACAACATTGTGAATGTGATAAATATAACCATTCGACAATGTTAATGGAATGTCTCTATATCCCTTGATTTGATGAGCGCGGTCATCTCCAAGATATATTTTGGCATCATTTTGTGTTTCTTTAAAATAAATATACCACTTCTTATTACATGCCATATGTACTGATGCTCTGGAATCTACAAACTAGGTATCAAAATCATCCATTTCAACAGACAAAGCAACATTTGACACAAACAATCTAAGATCACATGAATCAAAATTCGAGGGTTCATCAATATCATCACTAGCAATAAACAATCTGAGATCATGATTTGAAGATTCTTCTGCATAACGACCTGTATGTTTTCTAGGTTTATTCCTAGCCTCATCAATCTTCTTCTTATGACAGTCTTCAATAAGAAGTCCAGGTCAACCACAATAGAAATAACTCTTTGACTCATTCCTATTAAAGGGAATACCTTGATTCGGCATTGGGGATTGTCTTTTTTGTGATGAACGACCTCCTCTACCTCTTTCTCGTGATCTCCCTCTTCATGATCTCTTATTTGACTACAGTGCCAAATCTGTATTGTGAGGCTTCAAATTCGAGTGCCTCTCTTCCTCTTGCAGCAAAATACCTGTCAATTATTCAAAAGTAGGAGGTTTCTCCCTTTCTGCGAGACCCGTTATGAACATCTGATAGTCTTCTAGCATATCATTTAAGGTAATAGTGACAAGATTAGTGTTGAAAAGTGTTTCCCCTATGTTTCCTATCTTTTCTTTTACCTCTTTAATGCGACCCAAAAATGAACTAACAAATTCATTTCCATCCATCTTAATGCCTAGCAATTTAGTTTTTAGGAAAAAAATACGATTTGTGTTGCTAGTTTCATACAGATCTTTAAGCGATGTCCATGTTTCAGCAGGAGTTTTAACATCTTTAATATGTGGAATTATGTTATCTTTAACAAGCATACACAACAATACCTTGGCCTTGTTTTCGCGCTTATCCCAATCTTTGATCGGTTTCGCTGTCACACTTGTAGCCGCATTTGGTTTCTCTTCAGTTCTCTTTGCAATCATCCATACTCCATAGCCCTCCATCAATGTCTACATTTTGAATTTCATGTTAATGAAATTTGAGACATCTAATTTGTTGGCTTCGTCGAAGTAGCTCTCTGCTAGCGGATTCGCCATCTTTGCAAGTGTTTGTTAGTCCAACCAAACAATGGATCTTAGTATCATGAAACGCACTTCAATCCTGAAGGCAACGAATCACCAAGAATACACAAATAACCTCAGCACACCCTTCTTCTCTAAGTGCCTGTGTTGGATTTTTGGATGCCCAAACTTTTGTGTTCATAAAATAAATGTCCACACAATAAACCTCACAAATGATATCCACTTTAATAAACTTTAATATCCACTTTATAAAGTTTATACCTCACAAAAAAAATATCCACTTTAATAAAAGGTTTATACCTAAAAATAAATATCCACTTTTAAATCATTGGCCATTCACACATATATCAACTTTAATAAAAAGAAAACTCACGGTTCATGAAAAAAGAACCTTCATGATTTTCTCACACAACACCCTTCACGATTTCACATACTCATGCCTTCCACAAACAAAAATGGTCGGCACTCTTTGAAGGAATGAATGGGAGTGCTAACACTCCTTCAATATTATAGGGGGAGCGCGGGTCTGAACTTGCAACAATCCTGAAGAGTGGGAAGGGGAGTACTAGTGCCCTAGCACTCTTATACGCATACAAAGGGAGCGCGAGGACCCTGAAATTTTTAATTTGAGATCGTCACTCCTCTAACACCGCATAGGGAGCGCTAGTGATTTTTCTCAAATCAATTTGAGATTTTGTACTTTGGATCTCGAGTCAGAGAGATGGTTCTCTAGGATCTCCAAGGTGGTTCTCTAGGATCTACACTCACAATTTATTATTCAATTACATCATAATATAGGACTCTACTTAGGCGGTTACAACAAACAACAAGAAAATAAGATCTACATTAAACACTACTAAAGTTTGTTTACTAAAATAACTCTTTCTCCATTATTTCCAAATTATTTTTCATACTCAAGTATTAATAACTTGCTACCACAAATTTTTACTACCCTACTAAGTTGATTCTCCAATTATTAATTATAAAATTTCTACTTACACTTATTTTAAATATTATCATCTTGATCCCTCTAGCATGATACTTTAAACGTCTCATAAAAATAAAATTGTATGTAAAAGAATCTTATTTTTAATATAAGAATAAATTAAAAATAATATAAAATAATTTTTATATTACATATTTTTAATATTTATAAATTAAAAATAATATAAATTAATTTTTAGATTACATATTTTTAATATTTATAAATTAAAATATATGTATTTATAAGGCAATATGAAGATTTTATTATAAAATTATATAACACAATTAATTATTACTCAAGCTTTTTCTTCTTTTCAAGGTGAAGGAAGTTGTTGTGAAAAGAATATGTGGAGTGGAATATGATATGAAAATTTTATACTAAAAGATTAAATAAATATATTATAATTTATAAATTTAAGATAATTAATTATTATTCAAGTTTTTTTAAGGTGAGGGAAGTTGTTGTCAAAAGAACAGATAGGTAGGTTTTTTAGTCCATTTATATGTGTTAATTTTTGACCTTTTAATTATTAAATTTTTAAATTTAAGTGGTTAATAAATTTAAAAAATACAATTTAAACAATAAACAATAGATAAACAAATATATATATATATATATTCTCTTTCTCCTCCCATATGTATGCCCGCGGGGCAACGTAGAATCTGGCCTATGATGGTCTAATAATTTGTTAAAATGAAAGTAATGACGAAGAAGAATCAACGTTCTTCTTGTATAAGTGTTTTTTATGTGGGAGTTTGATATTCTAACGGTCAGATACACGAAAAATTTACCGATGAACATGGCCGTTAGTATACAAGCAGATTCTGCATGAACCAGCAAACAAGCGAAACGACCGCCGACAGTTATACACTTACCTATAATTGTTCCAAACCCATAATATATAAGATCACCATACATCCCTTTCACAACCATCCAGTTGTCAATTTCCTTATTTTATCACAATGGCAGAGAAGAATTCATGGAGCATGAGTGGCGCAGTCATCCGCGTTTGCATTTTGGTGTGCATGGGAGTGTTCCTCCAGCAACCAGCTTGGGCTGCACTTGATTGCAACAGCGTCACTCAGCAGATCACATCCTGCGCGACGTATTTGACCGAGGGAACGCCGGTGCCACAGGAAGACAGCTCTTGCTGCCAAGGAGTTCGGAGCGTCTATGGCGATGCCACCACAACAGACGAAAGACAACAGATCTGCACATGTCTAAAGAACGAAGCCAACAATTACAATCTCAACGACACAGCTCTTCAGAGTCTTCCATCTAACTGCGGTTTACAACTCTCCTTCACTATAACCAGGAATATCGACTGCTCATCGTAAGCGCAGTCTACTGTTTAAACCCTAGTCCCCCTCTTATTTTCTTTTGTTCAGAGGGAAATCGTTCCTAGTAAAGCAGTTAATTAGCCGTTCTTTTATTCGTGTTTTCAACCACCTGTGAAGCACTTCTACCCCAGCATGATGTTTAATTAACTGTTGTTTATGGCATTTTGTAGGATCGGTTGATGGACGAAATCCCTCCCTTCTGGAAGACCGGCGAACTTCATAGTTCAGGATATCCTCTATATAATAGGGTTGGTTGATGGAGCGATACTGATCCTCCATAATCCTTCCCCGTCAATAGAAAATATTGAATATTACAAATAAAAGATTTCAGTACTTAATAAACAGAATCCTGGAGCTTTATTCTATCTCCCGTCTTTCCACTTCTTTGTATGAAGTTAATAACACAAAAGAGCTGAGTATTTAAAGAGTCAGTGCTAGTACATCGGAATGGATGGCTTTCAGTTTTTGAAATAAACTTAAAAATTATATGAAATATGTTTCACTTTTCAAAATTATACATTGTGTTAGATAACTGCCTAAAATATCTTCGATCTATTTAGACTTCATCCATGTTGTCATGATTTAATCCATTTAGACTTTACCCATAATCCATATTGGTAGAGTGAATAAGTTTTAATTTTACCCATAATCCATATTGGTAGACTGAATAAGTTTTAATTTTATAAAAATATTAAAATTCAATCAAATCATAATTTTTTATTTATTTAATATAATAGAAATTATATACCATATATATACTTTCTGAATTTTAACTATAAAGATTATAAAATTAAAAAAAAAAATATTTGTAAAATTATATTATTTTTTAATTTTAAATAATATTAAAACCTTTGTATTAAAATATTTACAACTAAAGAAAAAATTTAATATTTTAAAAGCTAAATTCAATATGCTTAAAAAATAGTTTTAACCTATATAAACACTCTCTCTGGAGTACATCTAACAAGGATTTTAGAAGCTCAGCTCAAACAAAACTGAAAGAAGATGACAGTACCCAGCAATTCCAAGATCCAATGGATATCTGAGAGAAACACTTCCCTTCCTCATAAGTTAGATAGAAAAAGATCATTAGTTTTCATGTTTTCCAAGTATCTATATGTTGTATATTGAACCATAAGAATTTTAGGTCTGTTGTGAAGTTGATAGTGTATAGGAATTTGGAATGTATTTTTTTTTACATATAGCAATATAAAAGAATTGAAAAAAAAACACTTATAAAATCTAAAAACTTGAATCACAGAAAAGAGACCTATATATTAAGATTTTTAAATAATAGAGTATTCCTCCATTCAGAACTAAGCAAAACAATTAGGCCAAATGCATATTATATATTTATACGTTCCACGACCATCTAAAAAAGGGAATTGGATAAAATGACAATAAACGTGATGCATGTTAAAACCAATTCAAAATTAGTTCATTGTTGGAAGATAAACGTTTTACAAGGCTCTCTTGATCCTTAATCGAGGATTTACTTTGAAGTTTTCAATATTAAAGAAGGATTTACATTGTTATTTGAAATTTTGTTTAAAAATATAGGGCAGTTGAATGCTTTATTATTGAAAATGTATTTTGGGCATTTAAAAAATTGGAATAATTGAAATTTTATCATGTAAAATTTTTTGATATTTTGAAATTGTATTGAATTTATAAACTATTTACAATGATTTCTTAAACATATAGGGCAGCTGAATGCTTTAATAATGAAAATGTATTTTGACCATTTGAAAATTGGAATAATGAAATTTTCTAATGTAAATTTTTTTAATCATTTTAAACTTATATTAAATTTATAAACTATTTACAATGATTTCTTAAACACTTATATGTTATAGAAAGAAATTCCTAAAATACAACAAAACAATTGCACATGTTTTTTTTTTAAAAAACTCAAAATTCTACCATGCAATCCTGTAAGATATAATGCATTAGCACCAACACTAACACCATTATCAATTAAAATAGCAATATCTCATTCCCCATGAACGTGTGGAGTATAAGCAGCCCGTTATCAACAAAGCCAACATAAACCTTGAAATTCCTATCAAAATAAATAGAAGGTGATGCTCCCTAAGCATATAATCCATTGATCTGATAATTAACAATTAACAATACATTTCGTGGCTTCAATGGGTATTTGTTACTATGTGAAACAAAGTTTCCATATTATTACGATACGTATACGTTACACGGGGTTCCTAATTAGAAGCATGTTTGATATGCCACAGTATATGACTTTTATTACAGACTTCTGTCAGCCTCTTGGTTCTTGGTCAGAAAAGAAGCTCATCTATCATCGGAGCTACATTTTATATCCTCTAACTAAAGTAGAGAAAGCTAGATTAATGTGACACGTTCAATGTTTTTGATTATTTTGAAAACGTGACACAGAGGGTTACGACAGTTTGCAAAGACTAATGGTAATAGCTCGGGCTGTGTTGCCGCAGTTTGACAAGACTGCTACTAATAGCTCTGGCTGGGTAGAAGCATTGAATTAAAATTTGTCTCCCGAACTAGGAGCGACTGCTCCAACCTTACAACTTTTAGGGAATCTCATAATCTAGCTTTGGTTGTAAGTAATACGACCAAGTTAGAATATGGATGAGATTATATTTAATAATTGTTTTTTTTAATGTATATTGTTATAAATTGATGTATGCTGATAGAGGTTGAGGTGTGTGTGAGATGGGTTGAGCATGCTGTAATCTCTTTGATCTGAATAATAAGACAACCCATATCTATGTTTGGTGGACGTAGCCCAACATTTAGGTGAACCACTTAAATTGTTGCGTTTCTTTTCTACATTTTTATTGATTGTCTTATGTGATATTTGTAATTCCACATTTGAAAATTCTAAGAACTGGTATCACAGCAAGAACTGGTATCACAGCAAAGTTGGAAGCCGAATTGAAAATCGCTAAAAATGAAAAACGCTGATAAGGTGTCAAGCAGTGCCATCTTTTGCAAGGGAGCACAGAATTTAAGATCAGCGCTGGGCTACCATTGCAAGGGAGCGTCGCGCTGGGCAACAAGTCTAGGGGAGTACCGATCAGAAATTTTGGAGCGAGCCAACGCTCACCTTACCTACCAAAGGGAGCTCCGGTTGTGTAGTGGCCTTTACTATTTTTCCTTGGTTTTACTTTGGCGCCCGTCTATCTACTCCAAGGGAGCGTCAACATCCCTTATCAAACCCTCGTATGATTATTCCTTCTCAAAAAATTAAATTTATACTTTTACATGGAAGTGGAAAGGTTGTATTATATTTTAGAATTAAAATATAATATGTAATGGTAGAGGAGTGTTTTTTAATTTAAAAAAAAATGTGCAAGTCACATGGAGGATGGAGGATGTTAAAGGTTTATTATATTTGGATTTAAATATAATATGAAAAGGGTGGAGGAATAAGGTGGGGGTGAAATTTATTAATAGGTGAATTTTTAAATTTCTTTTAATAAAAGGTGGGAGGGGGTATTATGAGAGAAATTAAAGGTGGGATTAAAGAAGTTTTGTATTAAATCTTTTATAAAACTTTGTTCATATTAAACCATTATTTCTCCACATATTTTTTGAAAGGGCCATGGTTATTAAAAGCATCAGTGTTTGTATTTTTATGTATCTTCTAATGAAAAAGATGCAGAGTTCTACGTTCGAAATTGAAAAGTTTAATGGCAAGAACAATTTTGAGATCTAGAAGGTTAAGATGCACGATCTGCTCGTGCAACAAGGCATGGTGAAGGCGCTTCTAGGAAAAGAAAAACAACCCACATCTATAACAGATGAAGACTAGGATGAGATGGATGTGAGAGCATTGAGTGCCATAAGACTATGTTTGGTCGACGATGTTTTTTTCAATATTGTCTCGGAGAAGACAACAATAGGTTTTTGGACGAAGCTGGAAAGCCTGTACATGAAGAAATCCTTGACGAACGGGATCTTCCTGAAAAGACAATTGTGAAGTTTGCGCATGAAGGAAGGTATGAAGATAGCTGATCATTTGAATACATTTAATACTCTCTTAGTTTAGTTGACTAGCATGGGAGTGAAATTCGAATATGAAGATAAGACAATTACATTATTGTGTTTTTTCCCCACGCCATGGGATCACTTTGTTACCTTTATTAGTTTCAGTTCAACAGAAAGTATTGAGTTTGATGGTATTGTTGGAGCTTTACTATCTGAGGAAACAAGGAAGAAATCCAATATAGAAACCTCTACATCTGAGGCGATGGTGATCAGAGGCAGAGCTAAAGAAAGAGGACACTGTAAGAGGGATTTCTCTCCATCAAAGTCGAAGGAAAGAAAGAGAAATCTTAGGTGTTGGTTTTGTTGAAAATATGGACACTTGAAGAAGGACTGTTGGAAGCGACAACAAGCCTCCAAAGAATACCCTCCAAAAGAGAGGAAGGAAGCAAACACAACTGAAACAGCTTCAGCAACAGTTTTAGGTATGGTTGATGAAGTTTTCTCAATTAATATTGGTTCACGTCATGATCAACAATGGTTATTAGATTTTGGTTCTTCAAACCACATGTGTCTTCATAGACACTGGTTTATTACTTACCAGTTTATAGATGATGGAGTAGTTTACATGGGAAAATATATTTCATCTATAGTTGTGGGAATTGGTAGCATTCGAATTAAGATGTTTGATGGAACTGTTAAAATACTAACTGATGTAAGACATGTAGCTGAAATTAGAAAGAACCTAATCTCTTTGGGAGTCTTAGAAACAAGAGGTTACAAGACTATTGTTCAAAGTGGAGTTATTAAGGTCTATAAAGGAATTCTACGGTTATGAAAGAAAAGAAGATTGGTAACCTGTTTCCATTAGAAGGGAGGACTTAAACAAATCACGTGACAGCAGTATCTGAGAACGATAGTGATTCTGTTCGACTATGGAAGCAACGGTTGGGTCATATGAGAGAACAAGTATTAAAGGTATTAACTGATAGCAAGTTACTTCATAGTCTAAAGTCTTTAAAGTTAGATTTCTGCAAGCACTGTATTTATGGAAAACAGAATAGGCAGAGATTTAAAACCGGAAGACACGCCAGTGAAGGAATCCTTGATTATATTCATTTTGATGTTTGGGGACCATCCCCTACTATTTCATATGGAGGATCATCATATTTTGTAAATTTTATAGATGATTTCTCTAGGAAGGTGTGGATCTATATGTTAAAGAGCAAGGATGATGTATTTACATTTTTCAAGTAGTTTAGAGCTTTAGTGGAAAAGAGCATTGGTAGATCCATTAAATGTTTAAGAAATAATAATGGTGGTGAGTTTACGTCAATGGAGTTTGAGAATTATTGCAACGAATTTGGGATCGATAGGCATAAAACCACGACCTATACTCCTCAGCAAAATGGAGTTGTTGAACACATGAACATGACTCTTCTAGAGAGAGCAAGGAGTATGCTTAGTAAATCCAATTTGCAGCAGGAACTATGGGCAGAAGCAGTAACTACAACTTGTTATTTGGTGAATCGATCACCATCAACAACAATAGAATGCAAAATTCCTGAGGAGGTATGGACAGGTCACCCTTGTAATTATTCTAATCTTAAAGTTTTWGGTTGTGATGCCTATGCTCTAATTCCAAAACATCAACATTCTAAATTAGATCCAAAATAAAAAAGGCTTCTCTTTGTTGGATATGGTGATGGTATTAAGGGGTACAGGTTGTGGGATCCTACTGCCCACAAGATCACCAATAATAGAGACATAATATTTGATGAATTATCTCTCATCAAATCAAATGTAGATGTTCAAATGAAATAGGAAGAAGCATCAAAGTATCAGCAAATTAAGTTTGAAACTAATGAAGGTGAACATGAACAAGTTTCAGAAGATGTTCATGAAGAGTCTCCTGCAGTAGAGGAAGACATGGTTGATGATGACAGTCAACAGATTGTGAATGAGGCACAAACTTCACTAAGGAGGTCTACATGGGTCAGAAATCCTCCAAGAAGGTATGATAATTTTGTTTCATCAGTTTCTTTAAGTATTAATGATGATGAACCTTCGTGCTATTAGAAAGTTGTGAAGGGTTCAAACAACAATAAATGGAAAGAAGCGATGAAGGATGAAATGAAAGCATTAGAGAGGAATGCTACAAGGGACCTCGTAGAACTTCCAAGAAATAAGAAAATTGTAGGTTGCAAGTGGGTCTACAAGCTGAAGAAGGGTGTTGATGATAAGGTGGAAAGGTACAAGGCAAGGCTGGTTGCGAAAGGATATTCTCAGAAAGAAGGTATTGAATTTCAAGAGATTTTTTCACCAGTTGTAAAGACTGTTTCAATTCGAGTTGTGTTAATATTAGTTGCATTGCTTGATTTGGAGTTGGAGCAACTAGATCTTAATACTTCTTTCTTACATGGATATTTGGATGAAGAAATTTACATGGAACAACTGGAAGGGTTCATTCAAAATCTCAACAAGAAATTTGTTTGCATGCTCAAGAAATCATTGTATGGTCTGAGGCAGTTGCCGAGACAATGGTACAAGAAATTTGACTCTTTCATGGTGAGCCAGAATTATACGAGGAGTGAGTATGATCATTGTGTCTACTTTAATAAATTGAATAATGGCATATTCATTATCTTAGTATTGTATGTTGATGATATGATTTTAGAAATAAAAAGCACAAATGAGATCAACAGGTTAAAGGCTTAGATGGATAGGGCGTTCAATATGAAAGATCTAGGAGTAGCAAGTTAGATTTTGGACATGGAGATATTCAGAGACAAGAGGAATGGTAAGCTTTGGTTGTCACAACATAAGTATGTTGAGAAGATACTTTTGAGGTTTGGTATGAATGATGTGAAACCAATTTCAGTCCCTTTGGCTTCCCATATATATGTCTTGAATACCATAAGAAGAAAAGGAATATATGTCTCGAATACCATATGCTAATGCAATAGGAAGTCTAATGTATGTGATGCTTAGTACAAGGCCAGATATTTCACATGAATCTGGGATTTTCAGCAGGTTTATGGAAAATCTAGGTAAAGAGCATTGAGAAGTAGTGAAATGGGTGCTTCGGTATCTAAGGGCCACAAGTGATCACTGTATCACCTATAACAGTGGTTGTGAATCAGTCTGTGGATATGTTGATTCTGATTTTGCAAGTGATTTGGACAAGATAAGGTCGACTTTAGGGTATGTCCTTACTCTTGCAGGTGGATCTATTAGTTGGATATCAAAGCTATAAAACATTGTTGCTTTATCCATTAGAGAAGCAAAATACATAGCTTCTTCACATGCTTGGAAAGAGGCAATTTGGTTGAAAGGTTTGTTTGGGGAGTTTGGTAGGATGAAAGACAAAGTAAAGTTACTTTTTGATAGTCAAAGTGCTATTCAATTGGATAAGAATCCGACCTATCACAATAAAACAAAAAATATACCTATCAAGTACCATTTTGTAAGACTCGTCATTGATGAAGGTGGAGTCTCTCTTGAGAAAGTCCATACAAAAGAGAACTACGCAGACATGTTCACAAAACCAATACTATTAGAGAAGATACGATGGTGCTTGGCTTCTCTTGGCTTGCAGAAAAGGTGATGAACAAAGAAAGAGCAAGGTATCAGGTTAATTGTTGTCAAGGTGGAGATTGTTGGAAACCCATGACAATGAATTCTTCCATGAATAGGATTTCAGATCCTATAATCCAACATTGGTTGTAACCAATACGACCAAGTTAAAATATGGATGAGATTACATTTAATAATCAGTTTCTAATGTACATTTCCATAAATTGATGTATTCTCGTAGAGACTGAGGTGTGTGTGAGGTGAGTTGTGCCTATTGTAATCTCCTTGATATGAATAATAAGACAACCAATACCTATTCTTGGTGGACGTATCCCAACGTTTTGGTGAACCACGTAAATTGTTGTGTTTCTTGTCTCCATTTCTATTGATTGTCTTATGTGATAGTTTTGTTTCCACATTTGCAAATTCTAACAAAGATCCTCTTTTCCAATCCCAATAGAATCTGAAATAAGATCTCATGGCTTTTGGCTTATTTATTCATGCCCCTTCTTATTAACCATGGTTATATTCCTCTCAATGGTAAATCACTATTGCAACTCTTTTCAATCTGATATGGTTTAAAATGCATACAACACATAAAAACAATGTGAGCATATATCTTCACTATGGGTTTAGAGCTTCGTTGTTGCGTTAATAAACAAAGAGAACAAGGGTTGATAAAAGGTTGGGTTATTTGGTTACTATATTGATACGGGGATACTATTTCCAATCACAAAGGTGAAGAATCTTATGAAATTTGGGAAAAGGGAAAAATGTATCCTAAATAGGAAAAAAAATAACTTCAAGTTATATCAGGTGCAAGTTTATGAGATATGTACCAGATTAAAAGGAGCACATGTATGAACATTGAAAGATTAACATATGATCAATTTATCTAAAATTGTTTAAMGAAAATAGTATTATTACAGATATTTCTAAATTCTATCATTCATTCCATATAATCCCCATTTGTATAGGGATTTTATAGATACTTAAGAAACAATATTGCCAACTCAACCATGTGAAAAGTGTATATTAAGGTTTTTGTCTSGTTTTATATTTATTCTTTTGTTTTTAGTTTACTAGAAGTTGTTGGTGCTCATTGGCTCCCTTCCTTACATAAGTAATTCGAGTAATGCCCATACTCTTGATGGTTCTGGGTTTTTCAATATTATTTCCCTGAATGGAAGGGCCTTCCTTACTTTCCCAACGAAGAGCGAACCTTAGAGGATTTCACACACAATTGACTTAAGAAGTTAGAGATTGTTATAGTCTACAATTTCACTAAACAAAAATATTTAAATTTTCCTTATTTTTTTTATAATGGTTAATCTTCACACTCATTTATTCCACTTATCTTAAAAGACATAGTGCATCTGTAACACCCTGTTCCCCCAGTTTGTAATTATAACTATATTGGACAAGGAACTATGAAAAACTCAATGGTGTGAATGTTTGATTTGATGGACCTTTGTATAAAAGTTCGATGAATGTAAATTCTGTTATTTTATAGAAAATGGATACGTGTTGCATGAATGCTAGAAAGGGGACGTGATAAGAAGAGACCATGAAGGCTATGAAAAGGTAGTGGAGGGGACCCTGAAGGGTTGTGTTAACCTCCACCGAACCAATACTTTGTTGGATTGAATTTCTAAAGATCAAAACAACCCTCTTACCTAGGAATGAATTACAGTCAGGTTGGTAGGTGGGAAGACCTCCTCAAGAGTTAATGAGGGATGGGGAAAACCGCCCATGTTCAAGGCTTCCAGACCTGACCACAAACTGAAAATTTGAGCCACAAAAACTCTTGTTGAGTAAGGAAAGAAAGGAAAGGTGGTGGGAGAAAAAAAAAAGAAGGGATGAAAAAAACCTGCGAAGAGTGCAGAGACGAGAGTGAAAGCTCTCGGGTCCAAGGAAGGACTGAGAACAAGGGAAGTGAGTTCTAATCCCATAAAATAGAGACTGATCCAGGAGAAGGAGAGTAACCTTTGTCCCCATCTATTTCAGTGTTGGGAGAAGGAGAGTAACCTTCATCCCTAACGTTCATTGAGTTGGAAGAAAAATATTGAATCTCAAAGCATTGTGGTCTAAGCTCGAGGGTGGAAAGTTATAAAGCCATTGGGAGTGGCTGAGCCTATGGTTGGGTGGAAATGAGAACCCCTTTCARCAATCACATCACGCCTTATGGTTCTGATAAGTCTTTTCATKCCCTTTTCTTTGAATTGAAAATAATGGATGTATGTGTTTGTTTATACGTCTATAAATGTTTTTTTSTATTATATGTTCAAGTTATGAGTATACATTCATCATTGAGAAAATATACTTCTGTTTGATTTTCCATATKCTCTTGTTCAACCCTCAGAGGCACTTTCTCCAGGGGATTACATCACCGTTCCATAKTCRRAGCATGCCTCTTGACATAGCTACTGCTGGTAACCTCATGAGTTCACCCTGCCTTAGCTCAAAKCTTAAAGATCCATGAGTTAGGAAGGAGKTCCCTTCAGACCCRYAGTCTAGGAGACTTTGAACTCGCACCTAAGTCCTCAACCATAAACCCAACTAAGAGCGGGGATTATAGCCCAAGAGATATCTGAACACCCACGTGACYTGGGTCTAGGGACCCTACACAAAAAGGAGTTAGCTCATCAAGGTCTCAGAACCTTGGAGATTGAAGCTCTAAGATGTCAAATTGTATGATAGTCAAGTTACCCAAACCACCAATTACTTAAGAATCTGATAACGTAGTTGGAAGAAAGTCATTTAACGGGAGGATAGGCCATCCTAGTCATCATATAGAATCAAACACTGACTGGGGTTAATGAATAAAAAACCAACTGCTCAACTAAATCTATGGTTTCGAATCATTGCGGAGCGCGAAGGTGAAAGTAGTGGACGTGCTAGTTCACAACCCGCAATTCACCAACGTCGTTGATCTCGTCGATCTGGAATATGGACGACTCCAGTTCGACCAAGTTGGACGAGTACTTTCCATTTTGCAGAGGGTGACCTCTCTGATAAAGAGAATGCACATTGGGGCCGTGCAATTGTTGTGAACTGTCGATCAGAGGAAAGCTCATTATTTGTCGGATTACGACCGACAGAACTTGAATATTTATGAGAGGAATGGTCATGATCCCTTAGGAAATCTGCAGAGTAACTGAGTGCTTCAGTATCGTCGGTCTGACAGAATCGAAAAGATCAGAAGAGATAACATTTTCAAGAACAAAGGCGAGACCCAATATAGTTGGGCTCACAAGAGGAAAGAGGGCTTAGGCCTTTGAACATCCACCAAAAACTTCCAAGTCAGAAGAAGTTAGAAGCTCAGGAGGAGGAGAGACAAAAGTTGTCAGATCGGTTGTGGGGAGAATCCTGGACCGTTAGATTAATGTCAACAGAGGAAAAGGAGAAGCGTTGGGAAGGAACAAATCCTAACCATCAGATCTTAATGCAAAGGGATTATACTCATCTGATATAAGGTAAAGTGCATGAGTTTTAACCTTTGTGTGCACTGGATGGTTGAGTGGCCAAAGTTTCAAAGTGAATTGGGATTGTTCATCTCCAAGAGGGAGAGGTGGCACAAGATCCACAACTCGTGAGCGATAACTCATGGTCAAGGAGATATCGGAATCGTAGGAGACTTGAAATAGATCCTGGACTTTGATTGCTAGGAGGGGTACATGTCAATAGATCGGAGTCTCCAGATGAATGCACTTCAGAAGAAACAAGTCCTTAGAAG
>SNQJ01S0096147.1:31676-47882 GCA_010110895.2 Picea sitchensis
CATTTGGAAATGCTAAAACACTAAGAAATGACAATTCTAGCCGATTTGGCAAACTAATTGATATCCATTTTGAAGATTCTGGGAAAATTGGTGGTGCTAAGATTCAAACCTACTTGCTTCAGAAGTCGAGAGTTGTGCAACAGTCTCAAGGTGAACGATCATATCATCTAATGCGCTAAATTTTCTTCATCAGTATTTGGAAGATGTTTTTCTACAAATAATCTCCCCATTGCCAATACCTGATGCTCGAGGCTTGTTACAGCAGTGCATAAGTTTTGTCACTCGAAATATGGATGAATGTACTCTTTTGGTAACTGTTTTCAATACCTAGTTCCAAAGGGAAAATCATGCTCCACCGATTTTTAATGAAGAGTAATTTGGGTTCTGAAAGCAAGGCAGTATTATGGAAAAACCTTTATATCCATAAGGGTGGTTGTTTTCTTTCTATGGATTTTGTTTTATTCGTTTCCTTAGAAGTGATTATCTGCAAGATTCAAAGGACCATAGATTTCAACAGGATTTGTTTTACTTATTATTGAGGACGACGTATATCTTAAAGCAGTGCTCGATTATTAGATCAAGACTGTGATCGATGATCATTGACATTGTTGTTAAGTATTACACAAGTAATGAAGTAGCATTCGAACCTTTAGGGATGAGATAATTATCCAGAATTTGAGGTAACAATTGAAGGAGATTCCTTCCAGTTTATGTGGCAGAGTAACCTTGTTTTTTAGGCATCTTTTTTAATATAGTTGGCAGTCAAGGCACCAATTCAGCCAGTGAAAAATGCGGCATATCCAGGACTGGTAGTAGTTGGGAAAGAGGTAATCTAAAGATATGTATCCCATATTTCATGGAGCAAATGGAAGCTTGATCATCATCAGGTGGCAATTTAAATTCATTCATGACAAATGGAAAATCTTTCCTACATTTCAGGCAGTGGTTAGAACACAGATTCTCCAGCTGGCAGAAAATTCTAACAATCTCTAGCATTCGAGGTGTTCAAGTGGCATTTCCATATTTCAAATCATTATTTGTTAAGTTAGTTCCTAGGAATTAGGCAGTTTAGTGGTTACATGTGTCATTCCATATACTTGATTTCTATTATTAGAAACCAGAATTAGAGCTCGAGTCTTTTGAAGGTCCAGACAATTTTCTTCTATATATGCACATGTAAAAGATGAAGGGAAGGTGAGAACCTATGTTGAAGAGATACTTTCCCAATTATTGTAATGAGCTCATAGAGCTTCTCTTCTTTCAAATCTGCAGGGGTACAAGATCATATTGTTTTCAGGATTCATGTGCCATGGCTATTGGTGAAGTGCTTCTCCTGTAAATTGTTTCTCTGTTTTCATATGTTTTTCCTTCCCTTATTATCTTGCAGAATTTTTAAGAACAAAATTTGTTGAAAAATACCCTCTGATTCTT
The DNA here is from genome assembly GCA_010110895.2 of Picea sitchensis. NCBI lineage: Eukaryota > Viridiplantae > Streptophyta > Pinopsida > Pinales > Pinaceae > Picea > Picea sitchensis. The sequence continues at coordinate 33,108 of SNQJ01S0096147.1, forward strand.
GTTGGCGATGATATAAATGTTTTCTTCTGATATTTAATGGAAGAATTTTTCATTGCTCTGTTGCTAAATTGATCTTCTATCTTTTTCTTCTATCTCACTTCATTTAAATTTACCGAATCCAGTAGTACGTCTACCTTGCCCTATTTCATTTGAAATTTATACTGCTGCAAATTGATCATCTCGATCTCTTTAACTCCATTGCCCAATGGTTTTCCCGCGTTGTTCCAACCAAGCATTTAAAAACCAAATCTATCATAACTAGCCTAATATCCTATTCCAAACTAAGCTAGATCAGGCAGAGAGAGCCCTCTTTGAGTCTTGGATGGCTAGATCCAAGACTCCAAGTGGTTTGATGTTGCCTCTGTGACTACCTCCACAGCCTTGGGCAAATTACTGAGCACTAATAGAATGGCAACCATACTGGGGACTTTCTCCAGTACTGCACTTCAAGTTTCAGTTTTGACTTATGATGGTGAACAAAAGCCAAACACCGGAAGGTTGTACCATTCACCTAGCGACTCCATTGTTCAAGATCCCAAGCTTCAAAGTTCAGAGCAACTTCACTGCCAAAGAATCCAAATTTCAGAGCATTGATAGTGATCCAAGATGACAAGGTATGTGGCAAACACTTTATCTGGTGAAATATTACAAACTTTGAGGGATGAGTTAGCAGAATTTCAGATTGATGAGATTTTCTCAACAACAATATTTCTTTGTTTGAAATACAGTTGATTCACACCTGAAGGTAAAAGTTGTTTTCTTGGTTTAGTTGGTTTAGTATTTCCATTAATGAATTTTTTATGACTTGTGGAAATTGTTGAGTGTATTTTTATAGATGATTAGTTCTTAAGAACTCTTTCTGAAAGGATTGTCGTTCATCTTTATTTCTTATGCTTTATACTTGTTTCCTATCGGCCAACATAAGCAACATTTCAGCTAAACATTTTTGCAAGTTGTGAATGAATTCAATATCACTTTGGAAGTCATTAGACTATTGTCTCATGTTCTTTTGTTTTCCAAATATTCTAATTGTTTCATTGGCTTCCAACATAGTGTAGATATAATCATTTCTATATGTTTTTAGGAGCAATTGTTATTGTACTAAAGGAATTCCCGAGGTGATGAATTATTTCTAAGTCTTAAGAATCTATGTTTTTTTTCTACACTCTTTTAGTTTTTCTCTTAATTGAGATAGGATAGATAGATTAAGTCTTCTCTTTTAAAAACCTAGATTAAGACTAGATCAGAGTTTAAACAAACAATACTCTATACGAAGAGAAAAAAACATCATAAGTGGAAAATTGAGCCCTAAAATCGGTTGGAAGCTACTATCCCAAATGAGAACAAGTCTAATTAGGGATTGTTAATGGGTAGTTTTCCCCTATTGCAGGAAATAATTTTCCCACCTATCAACATGATCAAAGGAAACCATGAAAATAAGGAGAACAATAGTATTGAACCTCAGTCGCATATGGGGAATATTTCAAAACATTTGGAGAGCATGAATATTGAATCCCAAAATCATGACAATCCATCAATCTCATATCCGCATCGTCGAGGCTTTAACTTAGAAACAAAGAAATACTTAATTCCCAATATCGATATGAGGAAGTTTGATTGTAAAGATCCTATAACATGGATATTCCAGATGGAGCAATTTTTTTATCTACAACAAGTGCCAACTTTACAAAAGGTAACTCTTGCATCCTTGTATTTAGAACCTAATCAATTTATCTAGTATCAATGGACCTGTGAATGAATAATGATTATATTGTCTCTTGGCCCATTTTATAGATGGATCAATATCATATTATGGGGATATTAAGAGAAACACATTCTTTAGTAAATTGATTAATATATGGAAAATGGATCCAATTCCAGAGCACATTAAACAATTTGAAAACTTGATTCTTAGAGTAAAGAACATTTAGAGGATAATTTGTTAGATCTCTTTATGAGCACTTTAAAGAATAACATTCAAGAATGAGGTGCATCTCTTGGAACCTAAATCCTTAGAGAATTCTTTTAGTATTGTAAGGAAATTTGAAAGAAAAAATGTGTCTACTAGAAGATTGGCCACTAACAACTATAGAGAGAGAACCTTGTCCCCTCTCCTAACCTCACTCGAGCTATAAGGGTGACACCTCGACAAATGGATGAAATAAGAGAAAATGGATTATGTTTCAATTGTGATAACAAGTAAAGTAAGGGGCATAAATGTAGTGAGAAGAAATTATTCTACATATACTGTGAAGAGGAAGAAGATCAAGAACTAGAACCATCACAAGATCTATAACTAGAGGAGACCATTCCAACCATATCTTGTCATGCATAGGCTGGAATTAGCTCCACAAACCCTCAAGATAGAAGGATATATCAAAAAGAAAAAAGTAATAGTGTTGATTGATTCTAGTAGTACCCATAACTTCATTAATTGCAAAATTAGTGAGACTTGTCAATTTATTTATATTGATGGTAAAAGTGTCATCGGGCACACAAATTTTATTAAAGAAGGAAAATAATTTACACAATTAATGCAAGAGATTACAATCTCCAACATTACGCTCGCATGAGAAAGTGAGAGCTTAAATAAGTTCATCATACTAATTCTAAACTAATTTTTGTTATGGACATATTATCACATAATGATGTGAGTATGACAAGTGTCCATGTACATTAAATAAAGATTCTAACAATTTCCTATTTTGTTGCTTCTAAGAAGCGACTCTTTTCTAGACCTATTATCTATTCTAACAAAATACATTCTACAAAATCCTAAGTATAATAAAGTAATATTATACTACATACTTTACGATCATAATATCTAGCATTCCCCCTTTTGATCCAAAATTACATTGGAACAAATACCAAGTTCTGTTTTGAAATTGGTAAATTTGGATCATGCCAAGTGGTTTCACGAAAATATCTGAGATCTAATCTTCTGAAGCACAGTATATCGGTTTGATGATTCCCTTTATGATGAGTGTCCTGGTGTAATGATATTTTGTGTCAACATGTTTTTTTTTGGAATGGGAAACAAGATTTTTAGCAAGTTTAATAGTTGATTGTGAAGTTGTATATCTCAAAAAGAAATTTCCAACAATATAAGGAATGCACAAAATGGGTATCACAGTCAAACTCTATGTCCAAAATATGAAAGGAAGTTTGGCATGGTCTTGTCCCTATATAGACATGATGAGCACGAAATCTCCTATGTGTCGTCAAGTTAAGCACAAACTCTCCTGCCTATCGACACGATGAGCACGAACTCGCATATGTACCAGCGGGATGAACACAAATTGTCCTATGTATCGGTGAAGATCAAGTGATGACCTCTGGTACATCGATGTAAATGAAGTGATTAGCTTTGGTACTGGGTGTATCAATGAGGAATGGGTGACCTCCTTTGATGGCAAGTAAATGGTTGACATAAGTATTAAAATATTTAAAGAGCTCCAATTGCGTTATGTTGTAAGAACTTGCAAGTGATCGTTTCGACATTGTGGCTTAGTTCATGTTTTTGTATCATTGTTGTGCTATGTGCGGACTTGGATCAAATTTTTGCGCATTGGTTTGGTTTCAAGTGGTAGCACCTAGTTTACTTTTGATTTTTGGTTGAGGGTGAAAATTTGGTGTTAATATAATTTTTGGTTGAGGGTGAAAATTTGGTGTTAATATAATTTAAGGTTAAAAAAATATTTTGAAAAGGGGGTGGTCCCCACCCTTTCACTCCACCTCACAAAGTCTTTGTTCAATGTATGCATGATTTTTCTTGAAAAGGATTTAAAAATATGTGCAAGTTCTCATACATTATAAGTTTGATTTAAAAGGTTTAAAGTATATGTATGGGGGGAGGGGGTGGCATGTCAAACCCCCTCCCCACCACACTCCACAAACCATGAAGAGGGGGGAGGCGTGGGCCATGGATCCCTCCCATCCTCCAACTCACTAACACACATGACACCAAAACCTTAAACTTGTCAAATTTTTTAACCTACCTGTATATCAGCTTCAATATGTACTAGGCACCTTCCACTCTTTGATCCTGGTATGTACCAACAACATTCTACTCTAGGTTTCCTGTATGTACCGAGATTATTCCTTACTTTGGTTTAGGTATGTACCAACCAAGTTGTGATGATCGTTCCTGGGATGTATCGGCAAAGTTGCTTTCTTGGTCGTTGGTATTTATTTTTTTTAAGTCAAATTATGCATTTGGATTTTGTGTTATGTGCAGGTTTTGGTTTTGGTTTAAAGTATGAAGGGGTGGTGGCCCTCGTCCCTTCCCACTTCATCACTCAACATGTTTAAGGTGTATCATAAAGGGGAGGGAGAGTGGCATGGTCACACACACCCCCCCCCTTACTCCACACTCCAGTACCATGATGAGGGGGGGGGAGGGGTCCATGCTACCTTCTTCCCACCTCATCAAGTCATGGCCAAAAGGACACACACAATGACTAAATCCATACCACGTTCCCAATGAACTTATGACCAACAACATTCTCATATTGGTGTGAGGAACTCGATGCAAGGTGGTGTATCGAGATTGGTTAAATGATGGTCTCTGAGATGTACCAGTCAAGTTTAAGTGATGGCCTCTAGTATGTATTGACCAGGTTCAAGTGATGGCCTCTTCTATGTTTCGGCTAGGTTCAAGAAATGACCTCCGATACAAGGCGTGCTAGCGTATGGTTTTGGTTTTGTGCATATGGTTTAAAAAAGGGTATGGTGGAGGAGGCGCATGGGCCCTCCCCCCCATGTCATATGCTTCTATTACAGTTCATGCCTTAAGCCAATGTAAACAATTAGACCATGCAACTTTATTAATCCCCCCTTTTTTATAATTAAAACCTTTTCTTTTAAATTTAAACATTTATAATTCAAATTAAAAGTTATTTGAATTTAAAATAATTTCCATTAACACTTTATTCATCTTAATTTTTTGCATTGGTGTGAAAGGAAGGATGCTAACTAGTTACCTTGTTGAAGGAGATCTTTATGTTTCCTAGCATGATTTCGAAAGCTTATAAGTTACTCATACAATGCTCGATTTGGGTACCATTTTTCTGTGATGTGAAGAGCACGGGGAGACGATTCTGGTGATATAACTTACCATGCCATTCAAACCTTACATCGGTGTCACAAATGACTAAGCTAGTTTGGGAGAGAACTCCCTGGCGATCATTTTGACACTTCTGGGCCTCAAATTTTGATTTTGTCGGTTTTGAATCATAATTTCATAAATCATAGAGTTGGATTGATTTTAGGATGACAAATTCACTTTGAGAAACACCCAAAAATTGTGATCAAAGGCATTTTTTAATGAAAGTTTGAGTCTCGTTCATTCTGTCTCTTTGCTCGAATTCAGTTCTGTGGGTTTATGTGTTACATGTATTGTACATGCTCTTGATTCATCCATTGGAGTTGAGGTCATTTGTCAATGTCTCAGAAATATAATCCTGTGAAAAAAAAAACTGACGTTTAGAGCACTTGACACCATCTATGAGTTGGGAGGACCAATTCTTCCATGAGATGTAATTCAGGGCCAACATAAATCTTATAGATGCTAGAACTAACCCATTTGAGGATAGACAACACTTTTATGATCATGGTTAGTCATAAAATCAAGAAGCACAAATTATACAAGTTGGTATGGTATGCACAATGAAAGCTTCTAGCGACACAAATAAACTTAATCACGACTGCAACATGAAGTAGATTAGGTGAGGTAGGCATCATTCATCAGTTATCCAATTAGGCATGAAATTTTTAATCATCGGAAATGATAGGAACCTGACTGATGAGTGCAACGAGAAGGATTTGAGCTAAAGGAGAATAGGATATGCCTCAAGATGAAAGCGTGTGTAGCTAACATAGTCTGTGTCGGTGAGGGAAAGAAGATCATTGTTGATATGTTGAGTGTCGATGAGGGTCAATGTCTTTCTGCTAGCATACCAGATAAAGGAGGGGGGAATTCGTCAAAAAACACTATGCATTAGAGGGAAAGAAAGGAATATTGTCGATACATGATGTATCAATGGAAGAAAGATAAACCTTGTCTATACACCGTGTATCAATGAATAAGAGATGAAACTCGCAAGTACACCACGTATTGGTGAAAATGAGGGGAACCTCGTTGATACACCAGGTATCAAAGAATGATGAAATATCGATCGCTAGTGCATCGATGGTCAAGGAATGATGGTGTTAGTGTATCGACGAAGAAATCACTAACTCGTCGATGTTGGTTGTATCGAAAACGATGGAAAGATGGTTTCTAGTATGATGGTGGAGAAATCACTAACTCGTCGATACTACCTGTATCGATGAGTAAAAGAAGGATGTTCGTTGATACAACCTATATCAACAAGGGAAGGAAGATTCTCGTTGATACACTATGTATTGGTGAAGAAAGAGGGAACTTGCTTATACTATGTATCAACAAGGGAAAGAAGATGCTCAACGATACACTATGTATTGGAAAAGAAAGAGGGAACTTGTTGATACTATGTATCGATAGGTCAAATTGATCTTAAGAAAAGACTGATAATGGTAAAGTATGGAGAGTGAGAAGAGATAATTGGGATTTTCCATTTGCATGAGATATTCTAAGAGGATTTACAGTAGAAACATTTACTAAGGAGACCCAATTTCTTCTCTTAGAGAAAAGGTAAAAGAATAAAATAGGGAGGGTGTTGTACTGACACAACAGGGCCTTAGAATGATAGGTTGCATAAATGCTTGGATAAAGAATTGAAGGAGGTTGATAAGAGTCATTTGAGAACTATGTGAAGAATTGTGTCCAATAATTTGATGAGATAGTTTAGAGTAGGTGTGGAGAACTGTGTCCTGTAACATGTTGTGACTATTTATGGTTTATACATTCATCAAAATCATTTGTCATTTTTAAATATATACTATATAGAAGGACATGAGTAGGTGTGATGGTTTCTATGCAACCATTTTAAAAAATCCCTGAGAATGACATATGGTGATCTAAAATGGATCATTATATAACTTTTCATCTATCTTAGTACTTTCTAGGTGGAAAAATTGAAGGAATTAGCTTGCAGGGCCCATTTTAGTGGTAGGTCCCAGTTTGGAGATTTGGGATCTTGAACCTTCCAGAGCCATTTTGACACATCAAATAATATTTTTTCTGGTCAAAACTTTCTAATCATAACTCACAACCCCTTAACTATATTATACACATCGAGACCTTTTCAACAATGCAAAAATCACCTCAATCGAATCTCGTATGCGGAAGTTATGCCTCTCGCAAGTTGACCTACCTTATTGACCACCATGGTATGAGTGGATGCCATGTTATCTCCCTATTAAGCACACATGTAGGGATATCCATGTGTGGAATTTCAAGAATATTTTAGAATTTCCAAAAACTTATTACTAATTGAGGGTTAGGGATGCAAAAACCCTAACCGTGGATGTCTATCGGGTTATGTTAAATACTAAGCCGCTAGGAGGAGAAATGGTTGCATTCTTTAGAATTGTACTTGTTCCATAGTTGAGCATAGCATATAAGAGTGGCATTTTTAGAGCATAACATAGGAGTTAGGAGATTTTGTAGCAATCATTTAGGCTATAGTGTCATAGGAAAATCCATAGTGAGTACCCCTTTCTTTTATTTTCATTTTCATAATTGAAGAAAAGAGAGTAGAGCATAGGCCTCACCTTCTAACTGGGTTTTCTCCCGTATCGGGTTTCACACGATACATCTTGTGTTCAATTTTTTGGATGATGTGTATATTTTCTTGTTCTTTATTTTCCATATTTAATTATTTTCATAAATATGGGCAATAATCTAGTAATAATTAATCTAGGATCTAAGGAAATAAATTGCCTAATCTAAGATTTCAAAATATTATAAGATCAATTGTGACAAACAGTTCTAGTGGAATATCCATGGCAGTTTATAGATCATACAAAGAATCTCATAAACACTTTTTGTTTTACAAACAACTTGCAAGAAGGAAATATAATTACAATTATTCAATGGTAAAATATTTCTTATACCAAAAATAATGAGAAACTTCCAGAGAAGAGATGAAGTACTTATCTGTTTTGAAGACTGAATACCAAGAAACTAACTAAGATAAAGAAATTCTCCACCCAACCATAGATATTACATTTTTCACGTCACCCCCTATGCAATATATGATACCACTATTGTGGCCACAACATCCCCCTCTTTTATTTTTCGTTTATAACAAAAAGGAAACCCCCTACCAAAATTATAGCTCAATGCTTAATCCGCTACTACTACTACTATGGGCCTATTGAATATTCTACCCTGAGGGGGGTAGGGGTTTAGATATTCTTCATTATTTATGTTTGAGGAGGTTTTTCATGAAATATAGCTCTTTGATCTTGTGTGCAATACCTTTAGGATGAACCCCGATTATAATTGTACATATAGGATGGTGAGCCAAGATATTTTGGGCCAGAGAGCCTTTGCATATATGTTTTGACGCCAGAGTTCTTGTGTGATTCTTGGGCTAGAGAACCTAGATGCTAAAAGTCTAGCGAGACTAACATTGTAATATGCAATTACACTCGGATTATGAATAAAAATACATCAGTGTTGCAGACCAACCAAACAAAAAGAGTATGGGGGGATAGAAACTCCACTAAAAGGGAAAGGGGGGCTAAGAGACTAGGAAGATGGGATAATCCAAGGGGATTAAACTCAAGGGAATATTGTATTAATATTTCCTAAATTCTAATTATATGATATTTTTATCCTAAGTCCTAAGGATGGGGAAACATATCATCCAAGTGGGGACAAGGTATTTCCCAACATGAAAATTGTCAAGTTGGGAACATGCATGTAAAAAGTGGGAACTTAGTGTAATTTACCATTATTCTTCCATCGTTGTCTCATTATTCTCTCATCCACTCTTTCCATATGTAAAATCTTCCATCCATCAACCATACATGTACTTGTAAATATTTGGAGTTGTTTGTAACCAGTAAACCTGGGTAATTTGAGGTAAAGAAGGGGGTTGTCAGGACCGTGAGAATTCTCTCCAGATGAGAGAAATGTTGGGAATTGTTTCCCTGTGTTCTAGGATGAAAATACATGGCTCTAAGACTTCCATTCCAACCTGTTGTTGAAGCCCCGGAAGGGAATTTGGATAGTCGAAGGAATATTGAGAAGATAAGGGGTACACTTCCTAGGGTGAGATAGGTTGTGGCAAATGAGAGGCTATAGGATGATTGCTGGAGTTGGCACCTTAGTTTGAGCATTTTTTTATGTTGATAGACCTTATCCTGGAATATGATTCATTTTACCTAGTGGAGTTTTATCCCCACCTTGGGGGTGACCTGTTGCTTAGAGTTTATGGGTAGAAGATTCTATGGTTGGGAGGAAAGTTTGAGGTCTGCACGCAATTAGTGATTTAATTACAAAATATAGGTGTTTATTATGTGTTTGTATGGAATTCTATGTGATTAATTATGTTATTCTTGTTATGAGTTTTTACTATTTTAATTATGATTAATTTTATATACTGTTAGGTCTGCATATGACTGCATAATTGTAGTCATGTGCATGACATATTGTAAATTTAATGGTATCCGAGAGGAAATTTTTATGTGGAATGGCCTAGCTTGGGGCTAGGGATGCTACAATTTGGTATCAAAGCTCCACTTTTGACACTGAGCCTACATGCTCCAGGTAACATAGTGGAAAAGTGAAATTCGTAGATTATTAATGCAAACTGTTGGACAAAATGTTGGAAATGGATTTTTGCAACATGTTTGTAGAAATTATTGTAGTGAAGGTGGGGAAATTTCACTAGTAATTTGAGGAATTTAGCTAGGGATCATAAATCCAAAAAAATTTAATGGCATTCCGAACAAATTCAAACCTGTAGATGGTTGAATTCCAAATTTACAGTGTAGCCATGGCGGAATTGGTGCAAATCCCCCAATTCATGAACGAAATTGGGAGAAATTCATGCCTAGAATTGTAAACCAGTCATGCGTGAATGTAACGGGTTTCCTAAAGGGCCCAATTGGTTGTAATAAAGTTAATTACAGAGTTTTCAATGGTGCACGAGGAAAGAAATTATGAATTGGGTGAAAATGGGTAAAAGCCCCAATTTCTGCAGTGTAATCCATGGATATTTTGATGAGGATGAGTTGAATTTTGGATGTAGAGGCCAAATTGGAAATTACAGGGATGAATTTGGCCATAGTTAAGATAATTATAGAGCTTCAATGGTGTCCCAAATAAATAATTACAAAATTGGGCGTAAGTGGGAAAATGGAAGAATTTCGAAAATTGGCAAAATTGGGGGAAAACGGAAAAATTTCCGTACGATGACGTTAATGTGACATGGAATCCATGTGTTAGCTGATGTGGCTGAAGGGTGACATTTACTACCACGGTGGCAGGTACATGGTGGAAACATGTGGTATAAATGGAAGTGGAAGGTTTTGTGGAGCCACAATGGTAGAGTGTTTGCCTGACCTGGAGAACCCCGATTCTAGACCTCCGGAACCCCGATTTTGGGGGGGTCCCCTGGTGGTTTTGGAAACCAATAGAGGGGGTGAAATGCACCATAGGCCCCCATGTCCCAAACTGAAAATCGACAGGTTTCCATTTCAAACCCCCCTCTTCTGTTAATGGTAAAAAGGTCGGGTGGGGGGGGCACGAAATGAGATGGTGATCGTTGATTGCCACCAACCCCCTCTGATCCTCTACCATTGGATCTCAATGAAGTGCAAGTTTGAATGTGTGTTGAGAGTTTGTGCAGGATGGGTCTCACCCATCCTGCTAAAAAATGAATAAGTGCCACAAGGTAGCAGGATTGTGGGGCTCAAAAAAAAAATGTGCATGCTTGCATGGGCAAGGGAAAGGAAAAAGGAAGTAAGGGAAGGTAGTGGAGGTCAACGAGACAAGGAAAAGTAGGAATGAAGTTGAAATATCACCAACTTGAGGTACCAGGTGGAATCATGATTCCATTTCAACATCCCAATCGACATAAGTCGACTAGAATTTTCAAAAAATAATGAAAATTACCAGGAAAATTCGGTGTTTTTCTAGGTCATTAATTTGCAGGTCATTTTCAGAGGCCTAAACAACATTTTTAGAAGTCCAATTTTGTACAAAGTTGTATGTCCTTCTAAGACATAAAGTTTCTACTTCTAAAATGATATATCTTAGAGAGATATTTCTAATGAGATAAATTGTTCGACAAGTGGAACCTATGTGAGGAAGTTACATGCCACATAGTGCAAGGTAAAAATGAGACCCAGTCAACTTCTGAAGATCATAACTTCCTGTTCAAGGATCATATTGGGCACAAGAGCAGTCTACGAAAATATATTAAGCCATAGAAGACAACCATCAAGTTATATTAAGAATCTGGGTATGTATCTAACAGCCTGGAGCTTGGATGAAGGTGCGACTTGGTAATATTTTCAAAATTATGGTCATGAAGGAACCCAATTGAGATTTTGTCAAAAACCCAAAGGAGTTGATGCCATAGATGCATGGACAAGGTCAATATTGCACCTGGATGAGAGGTGTGCAAAAGGAGAAAATGGGTATTGATCAAATGGCCATAACTTTCTGCTCATAACTCTGAATTGAGAAAGAAAGTAGTAGTTGGAAAGGTCTTGGCTAGTGGAGTCCATATATTCACCCATAAATAGTTAAGGGAAAATATATAAGAACAAGATCAAAAAGGAGACCAGAGGCATGGAATATGCACATAGGACTTATAACCATGAATATGAAGTTAGGGGGTTGTGCATCAGCATGGGGAATGCAAGGAAAAAATCAAATGGGAATGGAGAAGGAAAGGAGGAGAGCATGAATTTGGTAGAAACAATAAATAGTTTCCAAAAATATGCACATAGTTATAAGGCTGATAATGAAAGGCTTATGAAATCCAAAGAGCATCAAGATGGCATCAACATCAGGTTGTTGAAGAGTTTGGACATAATAGAGAAGAAGGTGGATAAGGGGACATACTCAAGAAAGTCAAGGAGCCACTAATCTCATGATAAAATAATATAATCCATAAGTGTTTATAGGAATCACCATCACTCACCAAGGCACTTGGTTAAGAGAGAAGAGAGTAGTCTAAGCTTATCTCTTGTTAGGAAGCATAAGGTTCGGAGTGGATGATTTGCAAGGAGAAATGAATAATATCAAACCTCCTATATTTGATGGTGAACAAGGGTGATTTTAGGAACCCTCGTTAAATTTATATGTATAATAAATGGGCGAATCCCCATGATACATAGGAAAAATTGAAGGCTATTTTATCAATAATACAATATGTATATATAATTTTTTGGCGAATCGTTTAGTCAATTATATAATATTATAAAATCTTGGCGAATATTTCACTGAATTATTGTTGATGTTTCTCCAGTTAGCAGCATCGAGAAAACATTCTCTCAGATTAGTCATGCTGACTTGACCAAGGGAAATGACTCATTCAATCACTGAGCTTTGCTAGTGGTGAATGGCCTAGGCGTAGTGTTTTCTCCTGACGAGGAGTAGATAGACTCAAGGTGCTCTCACATTGCCTGCTCTAGGATGGAGTGATCTATATTAATTAGACGTGCATGTGAGGAAATAATCATCAACATAAATATAATATATAAATAACATATTTATAATATAATGTATAAATATATAAATAATCAATAATTAATAATAAATTAATTAATGAAAAGACAATAATGGAAAATATATGTCCATTAATGAAAGGGCACTCCACCCAAGTATATATATCAGGGCCCTCAATTGTAATATACCATCTCATATAATTTTTACTTACAATAACCTCTCATCAAGTTCGCTAAGTCTTATTGAGATTTCCAGTGTGTAAATATTCTATGATAACAGTAGCATTTAAATCATAAGGAAATAATTATCAGATCTGAAAATTAGAAAAAATCAACATGGTATCAGAGCTAGTTAAAAGATTTTAGTTCCAAAGCTAGTATAAGTCTTTTTTGAAGCTATTTAAAAGCTTTCAATGCCAGAGCTAGTATAAGTCTTTTCTGAAGCTAGTTAAAATATTTCAGTGCCATATCTGATAGATATGCTTCGCATCTTTTATTTTTTGCAATTGTACGGTTGTGGTCGCAAGCGGCCTGTGCACATAGAGTGACCACATTCTATTTGGTTGCAATTTTCCTAATTGTAGGGTGTGACCGCCTTAAGGATTTCACTGCATAGTGGTCGTGAATGACCCATGCACACAAAGTGACAAAAGAGGCATGTAACTCCCCATGGTACTTTCAGGAAAAGTAGATGACCTCATAAGTTCTTGATTTATATGGCATTGCTGAGCCACATCATTGATTCCAAACCTTCTAGTTATAAGGATGCAACGAGCCATCAAGTTTGAAGAGATTCCATAATGAAGGAATATCAGTCCATCATGAAGAATGATGTGTGGAAGATTGTGCCAAGACCTGAGGGGAAGATAATGATGACTTCCAAGTGGATCTACAAGATCAATCATGTAGCAAATGGAAACATCAAAAAGTACAAAGCGAGGTTCATGGCAAAAGAGTTCTCCCAGAAAGAGGGAGTGGACTATAAGGAGACGTTTTCGCAAGTCACCAAGTACACTTCCATCAGAACCATTATTTCCATTGCAACAGTCATGGATTGGATATTACACCATATGGATGTAAATATTGCATTCCTCAATGGTGTGATTAAGGAGGAAGTTTACATAAAAACAACTCAGGGATTTGAGGTACATGGGAGGGAGTCTCATGTTTGTAGGTTGAAGAAGGCCTTGTACAGACTCAAGTAGGTACCCAGGGCATGGTACTCCAAGATTTATGGATACTTGATGAGTTTGGGATTAACCAAGAGTGAACTAGATCCCAACCTTTACTACAAAGTTGTTTATGGTGATCCTTTGATCTTGGTGTTATATGTTGATGACTTTTTCCTTACGAGAGAAGACTAACTCATTGATCAATGCAAGAGGGAGTTGGAATTTGAGTTTGAGATGAAGGATCTTGGCTTGATGCATTATTTCTTGGGATTGGAGGTGTGGAAGAAACCAAGTAATATCTTCCTCGAACAAGGGAAGTACACAATTGAGATATTGAGCATATTCGATATGATGGATTGCAAGTCCATGGCTACACCTATGATGACAAATCTGAAGAAGTCGAGTGATTCCACTTTAGATTCATATCTGGTGGATCCCACTATGTACAGGAAACTGATTGGGTCCTTGATGTACTTGGTTAACAGAAGGCTATATATTTTCTTTGCAGCGAACACCCTGAGCTAGTTCATGGTTGAACCTAGGAACTTCCATTGGGTTGCAACAAAGCATGTGTTGACATACTTACGTGGTATAGTTGGATATGGTCTAAGATATGACTTAGGTGGTGAAGTGAGGCTGTAGAGATATATTGATTCTGATTAGGAAGGGAGAGTGCAATGTATAGAAAGAGCACCTCAGGATGATGCTTAAGCTTAGGATCAACTATGATATCCTAGTTTAGCATGAAGCACAATTCTGTAGCACTCAGTACAACATAAGTGAAGTATATCACAACCAATGTCAAAAGTCATGAAGCAGTATGGCTTCAAAAACTTCTTGCAATATTATTTGATCAAGAGATAGAGACGACCTTAATACACTGTGATAATCAAAGTTGTGTCAAGATTTCAAAAAATCCAATATTTCATGACAAGTCGAAGCACATTGAGATCAATATCACTTCATCTGAGACATGGTATATAAGGGAGCA
>SNQJ01S0096150.1:0-12745 GCA_010110895.2 Picea sitchensis
TCCTTCTTCTTACTTAGTTTCCTAGCCTTTTTTCCAGTGAGCTTCGTCTCGGTGATTCTCTTCCCAGTCTGATTCTTATTTCCCTTAGGCATAGGCACTTCGCACTGCTGAGATTCTTTCCTAGGATTCAGGGGTAATGCTTCTTCTATATTTGAGACATATACTAAAATCTTCTGTGAGTCCTCTAATGCTCTTGTAGTTTTGATATTTGGGTTTCTAGTGTCAAATAGCTTCGATTTGTTCTCTTGTTCTTCAATCAATTGCGCAATCCTTCTCGTCATGAAATCTTTTAACTCTTTTCTTTGTTGTTCTAAAACCTCTTCTTCTTCCTTCTTTATAGCTTGATCTCTTTCAATCCAAGGTTTTCCAAGTAACATGGTAAACGAGGCATGGTCTTCGATGAATTTAATAATCTCAAAGTCTTCCTTTGTCAAAGTTCCATTGACTGTCATAGGTATCTGAGCATGTTTTCCACATAATATCATCACTTTTCCTTTGAATAGTCATATTCCCCCTAATGAAGGGGTCATAGCAGGCTTCCCTATAGCTTCCCAATTTCTTTATGGAATAATGTTCACTTGTGTCTCTTCATCAAGGACAGAGTCAATGTCGAAGTCTCCTATTCTTGCTTTAATGCATTCTTTTTCTTTGAAAATATCTAATAGTTTAACATATCGGTGGTCATTCATGGTCTCTTTCATTTGCATCAATACCTTCTCTGATTCTTGCTGGGGTTCTGCCTCTTCTGGATCTGCCTTAGGGTTTTCTTGCTTCAGATTCATTTTTTCAAGCTTAGCAATCATTCTAGGGCAATCCAATACTTCATGGTCTATAACTTTGCAACATAAGAAACTAGATCTTCCACCAGGGCATTCCTTAACAAGATGTCCCGGTCTTCTGCAACTGTAACAGAGGGTTAACACTCTCTTTCTTTTAAATGATCCCCAACCTCTTCTGTACTGTGCACTAGGATCATGGTAGCTAGTCTGCAAAAAATTCTTTCTAGGATCCTGCATCCATTTGTTAGTCCAAACATTCTTTCTATGCATAGGTATAACATATCTATCATTATTCTTATCAGATATATTCAAATCAAACTTTTTTTCATTTATCAGTGCCCCCGTTTTCAAACTAGAATAAACTCTATTAAATATACTTAGATCTATACCTTAGAAACACAATTTTTCACTTATCTTACTTCTACAGAGCACAAAGCTTCCGGATCTAAGACCTTTTAACTATTCTTACCTTTATTAGAGTATTGAGCTTACAGATCTTACCTCTTTTCTGTAGATCTGACCTCTTTTCTTTAGAAACTTCCACTTTCACCTTTCTCAGAGCACAAAGCGTTCATATCTTGCTTATTTTCTTCAGATCTGTCCTTCCTTTCTTGGCACAAAGCTTCACAGGTCGAGTAAAATGTTGTGCACTAGGGAAACAGATCTATGCACAGAGTTTCCACGGTTTCTAATTGAATCTTGCACAAAGATTCTCTTCCCTTAGTTCCCAACAATCATAGCTTTAGGTCCCGAAAAAAGAACCATTTGTTGGCACAGGGGCAGACCCAGGGTTCAATGCTACAAGAGTGCACGAACAAAACCTTAACTACCGACCCTTTCGGAAACACCTGCAAAGCAGATGAAATCTCACCCGAGGTAGAGGCAGGGGTGGTTGCAAGACTCAAATGTCTGCAACCTTAGCTGAGACACAGATCTGTGATTATATCTCTTACAGAGCACTCAACATCGATCATTCATCAATATTCAACCCTTATTATACATCGCAAATAGCACAGAGCATCGCGACATTCACTTAGATCTAAAGGATTTCATTACTTAACAACAGTAAAATAGATCAGATTCAGTAGACCAGCACTAAGCATCATCATACATGTCAGATGTACATTCACATACATCTAAGAAGCACAAAGCATCAATAGATCTATCTAAATATATCAAAGCACTTAGCAAAAGCATAGATAAACACATCAAGTCAAAGCACATAGCATAACACATAGATTTACGTGGTTCACCCCCACCCTGGGGCTACATCTACCAACTCTTCTTCTTTATTATCGTCGGCCAAGCAATTAAAATCACAGAGCCATCAAACCCTACTGCGCACAGGACAAAAGATCCATGCAACTCGCTAGATCCTTCTTCCTTGCGTTATAACACAAAGCCCTCTACAACTTCTTACAATAATTTGCACTCAGCTTCTACAAGTCTCACATAGGCACTAAGCTCTTACAGATCTTACTTGCACTTAGCATACATCACATAGACATGCTATTCGAATCTCTTTCCTCCTTCTTATATTTGCCTATATTCTATTTATACATACAAAATGTGCCTAAACATGGGTAAACCCATGGGTCGACATCCCTTTCCCATTACATATTCCCAAAATGCAAAAAGGGACCCAAAAGTGGGCTGATATTTTGCAATCTCCACTTCATCTGACACTCCATCTTCGACAGGCTGTCAAAGTCCCAAAAATGGTCAAATATGACCAAGTGTTCCCAAAACTTGGTCAAGGGCCAACAATCGAAGCCTAAGTTCTGAAGTAAAAGTAAGTTGTCGGATCTAAGGAGAACTTCATGATCAATTATAACCATCAGATCATGCTTTCCTAGAAGCATTCAACTCTAGCGTTGACCACTTTGGAAAAAACAAGCCAAGAATAGGTAAGATTACCCGAAGGTCGAAGCTCTGAAGTCACGTCAATCGTTGATTTGGAGTAAAATATGGTAACCGTCAGATCACAAGGAGACGGTCAACTCCGACGCTGACCAGTTCGGCGAAAAGAAGCCAAGAACATATGAATTCAGTTGAAGGTCGAAGCCCCAAATTTTTGAAGTGAATAAGGACCATTAGATCTGCACAATGCATGATGAACTGTAATGCACCTGAATATATCTACAAATATAATCACCACAAATACTGAATACACAATAGATCCATAGAGCAATATAGAAAAAACCACACTTTTATTATAAGAAAACCCTTGAGGTAGAGAAACACCATACAATGGATCCTATTATGGAATGGATCCTCTCCTGTTCACTTGCCTCTTAGAGGGGGCTTCCTCCTATTGAGATACCGCTCCAAATACAATCTCTTCATGTCCCATTACATTTCTTGAACCTATTTATATAGTGATACCATCACCTAAGAACATTCTAGAGGATGAATATTCTAGAAGTAGAACATTCTAATAATTCCTCTTACATTTTTTATATCTAACTACCCATTTATTATATCTAACTACCATAGTGGGCTTTATTTAATACTATAGTGGACCTAGTCCAATTCACATTTAATGGCCTATACTATTATAACTATGGGCCCTTCACCCCCCCTACTACCTCTCTATCTACCTAACATTCCATCCCCCTTATGAAAGCGTTGTCCTCAACGCTTGATGTACAACCATATACTAGGGTCCCATGGATAAGTGTGGACCATAGTGTTGAAGTAGACTAGAGAACCAGGGTCCCATGGAGAAATGAAAACCATCATGCTGAAGTAGTCCAACTTCCATTGTGAACCGGGGTCCCATTTCCAAGTGCTCATGTGAACTCCACACAAAATATGTTTGAACTCAAGAACCAGTTGAAAATGATGCTCCAAATATCTACATTGATCATGGGGATCCAAATATGTAGATCCCTCCATATCTACAAAATCATTTGAATAACACACTAGTACTGGAGAATACTGAAAAATAGTGTGCATAGAAGGCATTGGACTACTCTCCATAATGTGCTCTACCTGAGGTGAAGGTGAGTCATCAAATAGAAGATGGAAGTGGTTGTCATCCCATAAATGATAACTATCCATATACCAATCATCACAATCATCCTCCAAATCATACCAAGCATACACTTCTTGATGATATTCATTCATGATGTCTTCCATAAGATATCTCTCTTGAAGGAGAGCCAATTACCATTGGCTATTGTGATAATGATCTATGTGGTCTTGTATATCGGCTTTGAATGCTTCAATCATGTGTAGAATTTCCCTGAGTTGAGAGTGCATATCCATTGGAAACACCACCTATAATATACCAAAAGAAAAATCTTAAAATGATTTATCCAATGGAACTGATCTGGTAGAAATATGAGCACCCTATGAAAATTTATGGACTCTGTAGTCTCCTCTCCATCACAAAAAAAAACCCAAAAAATAGAACAAGGGTTTAAAAATAAATTACTACAGAAAATCGCGTTTTTTTCTGGAAAAACCCTGAAAAACTGTTGAATTTAAAATGCTCATAACTTTACTTTCCAGACTCCATTTCAGTTGATTTTTTTTTTGAAATTGAGTATTTTTCTGAGAGGAATTTAAATAACCAATTTTTGTTTCCAAATTAATCTCATAAAGCTTCATATCTGAACCTGAAGTTTTCCGTCCTCTTTTTCTCCCTAGAAAAAAATCTGCAAAAAGAGAAAAAAAATCTTCCTTTCTTTTGCCAAGAAAAGTGCTTTGATACCACTTGTAATGTACCTGAATATATATACAAATATAATCACAACAAACAGTAAATACACAATAGATCCACAAATAAATATATAAGAAACCACACTTTTATTATAAGAAAACCCTTGAGGTAGGGAAACACCATACAATGGATCCTATTATGGAAGGGATCCTCTCCTGTTCACTTGCCTCTTCGAGGGGGATTCCTTTTATTGAGATACTACTCCAAATACAATACTTCTCTTCATGTCGCATTACATTGCTTGAACCTCTTTATATAGTGCTACCATCACCTAAGAACATTCTATAAGAGGAATCTTCTAGTAGTAGAACATTCTAAGAAGTCATCTTACATTTATTATATCGAACTACCGATTTATTATATCTAACTACCATAGTGGGCCTTATTTAATAATATAGTGGACCTAGTCCACTTTACATTGAATGGCCTCTACTATTATAACTATGGGCCCTCCCCTGCCCCCCCCCACTACTTCTCTATCTACCTAACATGAACGCTGGATTATGATAGGCGGGTCCAATTGTGGTCAACTTCGACGCTGACCACTTTGGTGAAAAAAGGTTTAGAACATGTAAGTTTACCTGAAGGCGGGAGTTCCTAAGTCGCGAATTAATACACGTGACACACACATTGAGAGCCCATGTCATCATAGTCCACATCAGTAAGGACACGTGGTGCATTCAGATGGTGACAAGTGTTAATGTACAATTGGTATTTTATATATACGTAAGTCACAAATCTAAGTGATACATGGAAATCACTTGGCTAGTGTCACATCAACAATGATGTCAACAAGCTACGTCACTTTGGGAGTATGTCCTACAGGGGAAACCAGTGTCTAAAACCACCAACTTTTGAAAGCACCGAAGTCATTCTCGACCGTTGATCAAGAATAGGTAAAGGACGAGGACATGAGCCATTCACAACCACTGAGTATAAGCTATTTCAGAAGTCAACCAAAGTGGTTTGTAAAACCACCCTTCCAAGCTCCAAAATGATGTGTGTATGACGCTTGGACATGCGGTTTATGGTTCAAAAGTTGGAAGAAGGTTTATCCCTAACACAAGCTTAACTCCGAAATAATCCTGGCCATCCATCTCAACGTTTGATTAGGTCATAGGAATTGGATCAAGTATAGTGGAAGGATAGATCAAGCGTGAATCACGAAGTAAATCTAACCGTTGATCTACTTCAAGATAGTTCTTGACCGTTGATCAAGAATAGTGTAAGGATAGCTTAAATGGAGGTGTTAACCGACATCAAGTGGTCACTGCCATTCTATGACTTATTTGGTAGGTAAAAATCTGGAGGGATTGAACTACTTCAAAGTTCGAGTATCCCAAAGTCCCAGAGTCATGAATAGCCGAATACCCGAAGAGCGAGAGCTCGAGTTCTTGATTCATCACACGCCAATTCCTCCGAACTCCAAAGTGGCAAAGTTTCGAACTAGCGTGAAGGGATCAATGATCCCTGCTCTCTCTCAAGATCAACATCCCTTAAGATCTTTGGGCCTCTGGGCTTTGGCGGAATTTGAAGCACCTCCTCGCAAAAACTCAAGAGTACTAATCCCTCGAACTGCACCATCTGATGCCACACATCCTCAGGGAATCAATGAATCTGATTCACTTCGGGACTTTGACAATCGGGATTCCCGAACGCACACATAACCTCTTCTCTCGAAGTACTCTGTACCTAGAGTTCAAGATCAAGTGCCATGCATCCATTTTAAATCAATGGCTTAGGTTCATCTCAGAACTTTGACATTCGGGATTTCCGAGCATTCCAACACTCTATTCTCCCGAAGTACTTCGTTCCAGAGTCAAGGATCATGCGCTACACATCCTTGGTGATTGACGGTTGTTAGCACAGGGGTAGACCCAGGGTTCAGCGCTACAAGAGCACACCAACAAGCCCTAACTACTGGCCCTTTCAACATCACCTGCGAAGCAGATGCAGTCTCACCCAAAGCAGTTATGAGGGGGTTGCAAAGCAGAGATGTCTACAACCAAAGGGAATATCAAGTGGATCTAGCACAGTAACAACACAACATTCATATATCACATATCAAGTTAGATCTATTATGCACATCTACTTATCATATCTAAAGCAGTAATGCAATCATAGTATATCAATGACAAATACTAAATACCAATCACACACAACACAAAATATATGTGGTTCACCCTCTCTCTAGGGCCACGTCCACAAAACTGTGCTATAATATATTGAGGTAAAGCATACAGTTCTTGTCTCCGCTCTTAGCTTTAAGATCTTCTTTCTTCTCCTCTCCTTCTCTTCCCTCCCTGCGCACCCAGCTGCAAGGCTGATCTTTGCACCCAGCTGAAGATCTTACAATTCTAGAAGAATCCCGGACTTAACACTTCTCTCTCATAATACAATAATCACTCACATCAACAATGACAACCTATCTTGACACCAACCCGAACCAGGTCCTCTTGACCTCTATTTATACATTACAATAGCTCACCGACAACCTTAGGCCGAAACCTAGGTGTCCAAAACCTTAGATACCAAAACCCTAGGTATCTAAAACCCTAAGTCAACTTGACCCATATTTCCCGGGCTTCACCAACCTATCTTTCCTTCCTCCTCACGCGGTGCTCCAAAGCATCAAATGGTGGCTTTTTCCACTTGCTAACATATCCACGATCCTTCTTTCTTGCTTATATATCATCCTCGATATCCTCTTCCAATGACTTTCTTTCTCGGGCTTCGCTCCGTCTTTTCTTCTCTTTTGCTCACTTCGACCCAATAACAGTCACTGTGTCTTCCGTGAGGTTCACATTCTCCCTTTTATTTCTTGATATTTGCATACTTTCATAACCAAGGGCCAACATGCCCCCAACACTCACCTGTGACTCATCCCGAGGCACTTCAGATCTGATCCTCCTGTTTTACTTCAACTCCAGGCTGCCCAGAGCAACCTTTTCTTTCTGCTTTATGCCTCCTCTTCCTCCTTCTGCATACTGTCTTTTCTGTGTCTGGTACCCAATTTCAACTGCACCTGGTACCTAGACCCTTTTCTTCATGCTTCTACTGAGAGTTTCAAGGTAGTTGGTTGTCATAATACAACTTCAGCTGAATCCCATTCACTAATCCTTCCTTCCATTCTCCATTCAACATCTTCAATTGCGCAGCTCCTCCCTCTGTAACATAAGCGATCTCATATGGCCTTAGCCAATGCATTCTGAACTTTCCAGGATGTTTTATGAACTTGCTGTCATAGACCAACACTAGGTCTCCCTGTCTAAATACTTTCTGCTTGATGTGCCTGTCATGGTAGGCCTTTTCTCTTTCCTTCTAAACTTGCTGATGAAATCCTGCAATGAATCGATCTTCCTCAAGTTCGACCAACTATGTGAGCCTCTCTCGAACAACTCCATTGTCATCCATATCTGTAAAAGCAACAATTCTCAGGCTTGGTACCATATATTCCATGGGAACAATAGCTTCAAGACCGTATACCAGCTTGAAGGGGGTCTGTATTGTTAGCTTCTTACAAGTGGTTCTATAGGCCCATAACACTGCTGGTACTCTTAAATCCCAATCATCTCTGTTCACACAACAAATCTTGGTTAGTGTTGTCTCCAAGATCTTGTTGAATGCTTCAACTATCCCATTTGCTTGAGGGTGGTACGCTGTTCTCTTCTGATGGTGCACTGTAAATTCTTTAGTCAAGGCTTCAACTGTCTTATTTATGAAATGTGTTCCTTGATCACTCATGAGGATCTTTGGGCATCCAAACCTGTTTATGATGTCATCAAATATGAAGCGCACAACTATAGTTTCACTACAGTCCTTGACTTCTCTTGCTTCGGCCCATTTAGTCAAGTACTCTATCACAGTGATGATGTACCTTGCTCCTGTACACTTTCCTAGTGGATTTATAGGTCCAACAAAGTCAATGGCCCATTTCACGAATGCTTGTAGGGTCAATTGTGGTGCCAATGGAATTTCATCTCTTCTGGATGGTTTCCCAACTCTTTGGCATACATCATAGGATTTGGAATAGTCTTTAGCATCTCTTTGTAAGGTAGGCCACCAAAGGCCAGCTCTAAGAACCTTCTGCGCAGTTTCTTTCCCTGCATAATTTCCTCCTGCAATGCCTTCATGATCTTCTGCGAGGATTAGCATTCGCTCTGCCTCCATAACGCACCTTTGTAATATCTCATTCGGTCCCATTTTGTATAGATGTCCATCTATAAGTGACAAATATGCAACGCGCACTACTAGTTGTTTCTTCTGTGGAATTGTATACTCACTAGGTGTCATTCCTGTTGACATGAACTGGACTATTTCTGTGAAGTGGTCATTGATATTTCTAATAGCTAGTAGCTATGCATCTGACAATGTATCTTCCAAATTAGTGGGCTCTTATCCATGTTCCAACCTTGACAAGTGGTTGGGACCCTTATTCATTCTTCCTAGTTTTACTATGATCTCAAAATCATATTATTGAAACAACATAAGCCATCTTCATATTATTCCCCCCAACACTGGCTTGTTGACTAGGTACTTCAATGCAGAGTGATCAATAAACATTTTAAAGTGTCCTTCCAACAAATAGTGGTGAAATTTCTGCAGTGCATACACCATGGCTAATCCCTCTCTTTTAGTAGTGGTATAATTAATCTCAGCCGTGGATAGATTCCTCCTAACAAAGGCTAACGAGTGGTCAATGTCTCCTGTTCCTGGTTGTGCTAACACATATCCCAATGCAATGGATGATGCATCAACATGCACATGAAACTCCTTGGTCCAATCTGGGAAAACCAGAATGGGCGTAGTAACCATTTTCTCTTTCAGTGTGTCAAAGCTCTGCTTTAATTCTTCAGTCCAACTAAACTGACAATCCTTTTTCAACAGCTTCTCCATGCGTGTTGTGATCTGAGCATATCCCTTAATGAACTTCCTGTAGTATCTTGTGTGTCCCAGCGTAGTGCACAACTATTTAACTGTTGTAGGTGGGGGTAGGTCAACTATAATAATGATCTTTGATGGATCTACCAACAATCCTTGCTTACATACAATATGTCCTAACAGAACTCCAAATGGTGAAAATAAAATGCACTTCTTCAGATTCAAAGCAATTTGACACTGCCTGCATTTATCCAACATTAGCCTTAGACATTCAATGTGATTTTTCAACAAACTAAACACAATCCAATCATCAAAGTATTCTTCTAAAAAATTATGTAGAAATTCCTTGAATGCTTCGACCACCACCCTGGAAAAGATGGCTGGGGCATTCTTCAATCCGAATGACATCACTGTATATTGGTAGGATCCCCATTCCATTGCAAATGTGGTCTTATGGAGGTCTTCCTTGGAAATCCGGATTTGATGGTATCCTGAAAATCCATCTGTAAAAGAATATACTTCCTAGCCTCCCACATTATCTAACACTTCGTCAGTGAATGGTGTAAGGAAGGGGTCATGCAAAAAAACATCATTCAACTTCCTAATATCTATGCATATCCTGATTTCTCTTGTTTTCTTGTCTTGCAACCATATGGCTTATCCACTCTGATTCTTCCACAAGTTCTATAATCTCTGCTTCCAACATTTTGTCAAGCTCAATCTTCACTTTTTCCTTGTATTTAGGGTTTAGTCTGTAAGGTCTCTATTTGACTAGTCTAACATTTGGATTTAAGGGGATCCTCATCTCTCCCATAGGTCCTTTGATTTCCTTCATATCAGTAAACTTGGTTGGAAACAAGTCCTGATATTCATGCAACAACTCAATAATCTTGTCAATGGTGGAAACATCCCAATAATCTCCGACATTGGCAAGCTTCGATGTCTCCTTTTCTCCAATATTGACTTTCTTGATTTTGATCGACTGTCAAATAAATGGTAAATCAACTCATGACCCTTCCACATCTCTCCAACCTTCTCTTTCTGCGATGTTCACCTTCCTGGGATCATCGTCTTCATCCGTACTAATGTTGTAACAACCCTACAGTTTCTGGAGAGGCACAGTCCATTCATCCTCTTCCTTTTCTAAGGAAAGGCTAGATACCTCCTTGAATACTTTCTATCTCACAGCCAACAGTGCTTAATCTAATGAAGGAAATTGAACTTCAAATAAGAATGTAGTTACAAAATTCTGAGTCATACCTTTCCAATCTGTGGTGATGAGGCACAATTCTTCTTGAAAGTACCAGTTGATAGGTGTCGTGTACAACATGGTAATGAATTTGTGCACCCATTGTTCTTGAGGAATGTTGTTCCAGGCTTCCTCACAGCTTTGCACATGGTCCTTTGGGCAGCTTCGACCTGTGTAGCGAACTTCACAACCTTCTACTTGT
This sequence comes from Picea sitchensis, assembly GCA_010110895.2. NCBI lineage: Eukaryota > Viridiplantae > Streptophyta > Pinopsida > Pinales > Pinaceae > Picea > Picea sitchensis. Next base: position 10,839 of record SNQJ01S0096150.1, read on the forward strand.
GCTGAGAATCGCGCTGTCATTAGAGTACAACATTGTACCCAATCTATAATATTACTTTTGTGTGTCCCCCACCATCTTTCTAGTGTGTCTTTCAAGGCCCCATCCATTGCTAACAAAATTTGTTGTGTTGGTACACTTGCTTCAAAGTATGATAGGAAGTCTTCTAACGGTTTCAGACCATCAAAAGTGGGTAGGTTACTTATTGTTGTGTCGATCCAACGAACTTATCTGGTTAATCTAACACATCTCCTTGTAGATACTTCATACATATGGTTCTTCCAGTTCTCCAGTGCTTCTTCTGAGTCTGATGAGCATGCATTGTCACTTCGCTAGCTTAGATTCCCATCGGCTGTAGGGTTAATGTAATCCTGTTGTCTGGCTGTTAGCTTGTATATGTTTTCTAGTGCGTATAGACAATATTCTTCTCTGATGGGCTCTGTGTATCGCTGAACTTCAACTGGATCTAAAGGTGTGGTGACCCTAAGGCTGTGTCCTTCAAAATTCATACATCTTTTCTTTAAGTCAACAACAATAGATTTATTGAAGGCCTAATCAATTCCTAATAGCGTAGGGTAAGGGAAACTGTCATCAACTATTTCAATTACCTCAAAATCTACAAATGTTCTTACTCCATCAATGTCCACAGGGACATTCTCCAATCGTCCGAATGGGTTGACAAATTGCTGGTTAGCCATCCTAAGCTTGATAGGGGAATAGATCAACTTCAGTTTTCCCATCCATGCCCAGGTTTTCTTCATCATGATATTGACCTCTGGCCCTAAGTCGAGGACCAAATAGTCTATCTCATACTCTCCTATTTGAGCGTTAAAATGTAATCCCTTATTTGTCCTTCTCTTCTGACCAATTTTTTGTACTTCCCTATTCAACAAGGGGTCTATCTTTCCTAGCTCATATTGTCTGATTAGATGTTGTATCTCTTGTACAACATTTTCATCCTGAATCAATTTAATACAAGTGTATAGGAATTCCATGGGCTTTCTTACCTCTTTTTCTTCTCCTGGCAAAGAAGACCGATCAAATGCCAGGGGCATTCCATATTCTCTCACTTCTAGTCTTGTCTTTGATGCAGAGCCTTGGTTTCCTCTGAATTCTTTCCTAGCTTTCTCAAACATCTGTCTTTCTTTCTTTGCATCAAAAGTTTGGGTCTTCTCTGCAGCTTTTCGGATTCACGAATCTTCTGTAGTCTTCCCTTGTGTCAGTCAGTCTTCTCCTGTAACAACACCTCCTCTGGTTATAACAACGAATCTAGGGTATTCTCCTCGAGGTTCAACATAGATCAGTTTGACTTGCAGGTTATGATGAGGTCCTCGTCTTTCTTGAATCTTAGCTAGAAGTACAAGACAATCTTCTATAACATGGTCAAATGAGCTGCAGTAGCTGAAAGTAGTACAAGGGTTCTGAAAATCCCTTGCAAGGTGTCCTAGTTGTGCAGTTATAACATATGATCTTTCCTTGGCCTCGACTCATTCCTCCTCCTCCTCCTCTTCCTTTGAATCCACCACGAGGATTGAAGTTTCCTCTTCCTGGAGAGTTGTACTACGTAGTGTTTCCTTCTTGCTGTACTTCACCTTGGATCTTATATATGTCTCTCGACCTTTAATGCATGAGATCATAAGCCCTACAATCCCTATCAACATGCCCTACAGACTTACAGAATGTACAGTACAAATTCGTAGGTGTCTGAACATACTTTTGCATATAATATCACTCACCAGTACGATGTCTATTTCTACATACCTCACGCCAGGGTAAGGCTGTTGTAGGAAAATCTGCCTGCGGACAAGTAGATCGACCTCTAAGGCTTGACCTTAACCCTAGACAGAAAAGTGCTTATCATGGACACTGAATTTCTTTCGAATCTATCTAAGCCTAATGCATGAGAAGGA
>SNQJ01S0096150.1:12755-28860 GCA_010110895.2 Picea sitchensis
GGAGATTATTGGGATGTTTCCACCATTGACAAGATTATTGAGTTGTTGCATGAATATCAGGACTTGTTTCCAACCAAGTTTACTGATATGAAGGAAATCAAAGGACCTATGGGAGAGATGAGGATCCCCTTAAATCCAAATGTTAGACTAGTCAAATAGAGACCTTACAGACTAAACCCTAAATACAAGGAAAAAGTGAAGATTGAGCTTGACAAAATGTTGGAAGCAGAGATTATAGAACTTGTGGAAGAATCAGAGTGGATAAGCCATATGGTTGCAAGACAAGAAAACAAGAGAAATCAGGATATGCATAGATATTAGGAAGTTGAATGATGTTTTTTTGCATGACCCCTTCCTTACACCATTCACTGACGAAGTGTTAGATAATGTGGGAGGCTAGGAAGTATATTCTTTTACAGATGGATTTTCAGGATACCATCAAATCCGGATTTCCAAGGAAGACCTCCATAAGACCACATTTGCAATGGAATGGGGATCCTACCAATATACAGTGATGTCATTCGGATTGAAGAATGCCCCAGCCATCTTTTCCAGGGTGGTGGTCGAAGCATTCAAGGAATTTCTACATAATTTTTTAGAAGAATACTTTGATGATTGGATTGTGTTTAGTTTGTTGAAAAATCACATTGAATGTCTAAGGCTAATGTTGGATAAATGCAGGCAGTGTCAAATTGCTTTGAATCTGAAGAAGTGCATTTTATTTTCACCATTTGGAGTTCTGTTAGGACATATTGTATGTAAGCAAGGATTGTTGGTAGATCCATCAAAGATCATTATTATAGTTGACCTACCCCCACCTACAACAGTTAAATAGTTGTGCACTACGCTGGGACACACAAGATACTACAGGAAGTTCATTAAGGGATATGCTCAGATCACAACACGCATGGAGAAGCTGTTGAAAAAGGATTGTCAGTTTAGTTGGACTGAAGAATTAAAGCAGAGCTTTGACACACTGAAAGAGAAAATGGTTACTACGCCCATTCTGGTTTTCCCAGATTGGACCAAGGAGTTTCATGTGCATGTTGATGCATCATCCATTGCATTGGGATATGTGTTAGCACAACCAGGAACAGGAGACATTGACCACTCGTTAGCCTTTGTTAGGAGGAATCTATCCACGGCTGAGATTAATTATACCACTACTAAAAGAGAGGGATTAGCCATGGTGTATGCACTGCAGAAATTTCACCACTATTTGTTGGAAGGACACTTTAAAATGTTTATTGATCACTCTGCATTGAAGTACCTAGTCAACAAGCCAGTGTTGGGGGGAATAATATGAAGATGGCTTATGTTGTTTCAATAATATGATTTTGAGATCATAGTAAAACTAGGAAGAATGAATAAGGGTCCCAACCACTTGTCAAGGTTGGAACATGGATAAGAGCCCACTAATTTGGAAGATACATTGTCAGATGCATAGCTACTAGCTATTAGAAATATCAATGACCACTTCACAGAAATAGTCCAGTTCATGTCAACAGGAATGACACCTAGTGAGTATACAATTCCACAGAAGAAACAACTAGTAGTGCGCGTTGCATATTTGTCACTTATAGATGGACATCTATACAAAATGGGACCGAATGAGATATTACAAAGGTGCGTTATGGAGGCAGAGCGAATGCTAATCCTCGCAGAAGATCATGAAGGCATTGCAGGAGGAAATTATGCAGGGAAAGAAACTGCGCAGAAGGTTCTTAGAGCTGGCCTTTGGTGGCCTACCTTACAAAGAGATGCTAAAGACTATTCCAAATCCTATGATGTATGCCAAAGAGTTGGGAAACCATCCAGAAGAGATGAAATTCCATTGGCACCACAATTGACCCTACAAGCATTCGTGAAATGGGCCATTGACTTTGTTGGACCTATAAATCCACTAGGAAAGTGTACAGGAGCAAGGTACATCATCACTGTGATAGAGTACTTGACTAAATGGGCCGAAGCAAGAGAAGTCAAGGACTGTAGTGAAACTATAGTTGTGCGCTTCATATTTGATGACATCATAAACAGGTTTGGATGCCCAAAGATCCTCATGAGTGATCAAGGAACACATTTCATAAATAAGACAGTTGAAGCCTTGACTAAAGAATTTACAGTGCACCATCAGAAGAGAACAGCGTACCACCCTCAAGCAAATGGGATAGTTGAAGCATTCAACAAGATCTTGGAGACAACACTAACCAAGATTTGTTGTGTGAACAGAGATGATTGGGATTTAAGAGTACCAGCAGTGTTATGGGCCTATAGAACCACTTGTAAGAAGCTAACAATACAGACCCCCTTCAAGCTGGTATACGGTCTTGAAGCTATTGTTCCCATGGAATATATGGTACCAAGCCTGAGAATTGTTGCTTTTACAGATATGGATGACAATGGAGTTGTTCGAGAGAGGCTCACATAGTTGGTCGAACTTGAGGAAGATCGATTCATTGCAGGATTTCATCAGCAAGTTTAGAAGGAAAGAGAAAAGGCCTACCATGACAGGCACATCAAGCAGAAAGTATTTAGACAGGGAGACCTAGTGTTGGTCTATGACAGCAAGTTCATAAAACATCCTGGAAAGTTCAGAATGCATTGGCTAAGGCCATATGAGATCGCTTATGTTACAGAGGGAGGAGCTGCGCAATTGAAGATGTTGAATGGAGAATGGAAGGAAGGATTAGTGAATGGGATTCAGCTGAAGTTGTATTATGACAACCAACTACCTTGAAACTCTCAGTAGAAGCATGAAGAAAAGGGTCTAGGTACCAGGTGCAGTTGAAATTGGGTACCAGACACAGAAAAGACAGTATGCAGAAGGAGGAAGAGGAGGCATAAAGCAGAAAGAAAAGGTTGCTCTGGGCAGCCTGGAGTTGAAGTAAAACAGGAGGATCAGATCTGAAGTGCCTCGGGATGAGTCACAGGTGAGTGTTGGGGGCATGTTGGCCCTTGGTTATGAAAGTATGCAAATATCAAGAAATAAAAGGGAGAATGTGAACCTCACGGAAGACACAGTGACTGTTATTGGGTCGAAGTGAGCAAAAGAGAAGAAAAGACGGAGCGAAGCCCGAGAAAGAAAGTCATTGGAAGAGGATATCGAGGATGATATATAAGCAAGAAAGAAGGATCGTGGATATGTTAGCAAGTGGAAAAAGCCACCATTTGATGCTTTGGAGCACCGCGTGAGGAGGAAGGAAAGATAGGTTGGTGAAGCCCGGGAAATATGGGTCAAGTTGACTTAGGGTTTTAGATACCTAGGGTTTTGGTATCTAAGGTTTTGGACACCTAGGTTTCGGCCTAAGGTTGTCGGTGAGCTATTGTAATGTATAAATAGAGGTCAAGAGGACCTGGTTCGGGTTGGTGTCAAGATAGGTTGTCATTGTTGATGTGAGTGATTATTGTATTATGAGAGAGAAGTGTTAAGTCCGGGATTCTTCTAGAATTGTAAGATCTTCAGCTGGGTGCAAAGATCAGCCTTGCAGCTGGGTGCGCAGGGAGGGAAGAGAAGGAGAGGAGAAGAAAGAAGATCTTAAAGCTAAGAGCGGAGACAAGAACTGTATGCTTTACCTCAATATATTATAGCACAGTTTTGTGGACGTGGCCCTAGAGAGAGGGTGAACCACATATATTTTGTGTTGTGTGTGATTGGTATTTAGTATTTGTCATTGATATACTATGATTGCATTACTGCTTTAGATATGATAAGTAGATGTGCATAATAGATCTAACTTGATATGTGATATATGAATGTTGTGTTGTTACTGTGCTAGATCCACTTGATATTCCCTTTGGTTGTAGACATCTCTGCTTTGCAACCCCCTCATAACTGCTTTGGGTGAGACTGCATCTGCTTCGCAGGTGATGTTGAAAGGGCCAGTAGTTAGGGCTTGTTGGTGTGCTCTTGTAGCGCTGAACCCTGGGTCTACCCCTGTGCTAACAACCGTCAATCACCAAGGATGTGTAGCGCATGATCCTTGACTCTGGAACGAAGTACTTCGGGAGAATAGAGTGTTGGAATGCTCGGAAATCCCGAATGTCAAAGTTCTGAGATGAACCTAAGCCATTGATTTAAAATGGATGCATGGCACTTGATCTTGAACTCTAGGTACAGAGTACTTCGAGAGAAGAGGTTATGTGTGCGTTCGGGAATCCCGATTGTCAAAGTCCCGAAGTGAATCAGATTCATTGATTCCCTGAGGATGTGTGGCATCAGATGGTGCAGTTCGAGGGATTAGTACTCTTGAGTTTTTGCGAGGAGGTGCTTCAAATTCCGCCAAAGCCCAGAGGCCCAAAGATCTTAAGGGATGTTGATCTTGAGAGAGAGCAGGGATCATTGATCCCTTCACGCTAGTTCGAAACTTTGCCACTTTGGAGTTCGGAGGAATTGGCGTGTGATGAATCAAGAACTCGAGCTCTCGCTCTTCGGGTATTCGGCTATTCATGACTCTGGGACTTTGGGATACTCGAACTTTGAAGTAGTTCAATCCCTCCAGATTTTTACCTACCAAATAAGTCATAGAATGGCAGTGACCACTTGATGTCGGTTAACACCTCCATTTAAGCTATCCTTACACTATTCTTGATCAACGGTCAAGAACTATCTTGAAGTAGATCAACGGTTAGATTTACTTCGTGATTCACGCTTGATCTATCCTTCCACTATACTTGATCCAATTCCTATGACCTAATCAAACGTTGAGATGGATGGCCAGGATTATTTCGGAGTTAAGCTTGTGTTAGGGATAAACCTTCTTCCAACTTTTGAACCATAAACCGCATGTCCAAGCGTCATACACACATCATTTTGGAGCTTGGAAGGGTGGTTTTACAAACCACTTTGGTTGACTTCTGAAATAGCTTATACTCAGTGGTTGTGAATGGCTCATGTCCTCGTCCTTTACCTATTCTTGATCAACGGTCGAGAATGACTTCGGTGCTTTCAAAAGTTGGTGGTTTTAGACACTGGTTTCCCCTGTAGGACATACTCCCAAAGTGACGTAGCTTGTTGACATCATTGTTGATGTGACACTAGCCAAGTGATTTCCATGTATCACTTAGATTTGTGACTTACGTATATATAAAATACCAATTGTACATTAACACTTGTCACCATCTGAATGCACCACGTGTCCTTACTGATGTGGACTATGATGACATGGGCTCTCAATGTGTGTGTCACGTGTATTAATTCGCGACTTAGGAACTCCCGCCTTCAGGTAAACTTACATGTTCTAAACCTTTTTTCACCAAAGTGGTCAGCGTCGAAGTTGACCACAATTGGACCCGCCTATCATAATCCAGCGTTCATGTTAGGTAGATAGAGAAGTAGTGGGGGGGGGCAGGGGAGGGCCCATAGTTATAATAGTAGAGGCCATTCAATGTAAAGTGGACTAGGTCCACTATATTATTAAATAAGGCCCACTATGGTAGTTAGATATAATAAATCGGTAGTTCGATATAATAAATGTAAGATGACTTCTTAGAATGTTCTACTACTAGAAGATTCCTCTTATAGAATGTTCTTAGGTGATGGTAGCACTATATAAAGAGGTTCAAGCAATGTAATGCGACATGAAGAGAAGTATTGTATTTGGAGTAGTATCTCAATAAAAGGAATCCCCCTCGAAGAGGCAAGTGAACAGGAGAGGATCCCTTCCATAATAGGATCCATTGTATGGTGTTTCCCTACCTCAAGGGTTTTCTTATAATAAAAGTGTGGTTTCTTATATATTTATTTGTGGATCTATTGTGTATTTACTGTTTGTTGTGATTATATTTGTATATATATTCAGGTACATTACAAGTGGTATCAAAGCACTTTTCTTGGCAAAAGAAAGGAAGATTTTTTTTCTCTTTTTGCAGATTTTTTTCTAGGGAGAAAAAGAGGACGGAAAACTTCAGGTTCAGATATGAAGCTTTATGAGATTAATTTGGAAACAAAAATTGGTTATTTAAATTCCTCTCAGAAAAATACTCAATTTCAAAAAAAAAATCAACTGAAATGGAGTCTGGAAAGTAAAGTTATGAGCATTTTAAATTCAACAGTTTTTCAGGGTTTTTCCAGAAAAAAACGCGATTTTCTGTAGTAATTTATTTTTAAACCCTTGTTCTATTTTTTGGGTTTTTTTTTGTGATGGAGAGGAGACTACAGAGTCCATAAATTTTCATAGGGTGCTCATATTTCTACCAGATCAGTTCCATTGGATAAATCATTTTAAGATTTTTCTTTTGGTATATTATAGGTGGTGTTTCCAATGGATATGCACTCTCAACTCAGGGAAATTCTACACATGATTGAAGCATTCAAAGCCGATATACAAGACCACATAGATCATTATCACAATAGCCAATGGTAATTGGCTCTCCTTCAAGAGAGATATCTTATGGAAGACATCATGAATGAATATCATCAAGAAGTGTATGCTTGGTATGATTTGGAGGATGATTGTGATGATTGGTATATGGATAGTTATCATTTATGGGATGACAACCACTTCCATCTTCTATTTGATGACTCACCTTCACCTCAGGTAGAGCACATTATGGAGAGTAGTCCAATGCCTTCTATGCACACTATTTTTCAGTATTCTCCAGTACTAGTGTGTTATTCAAATGATTTTGTAGATATGGAGGGATCTACATATTTGGATCCCCATGATCAATGTAGATATTTGGAGCATCATTTTCAACTGGTTCTTGAGTTCAAACATATTTTGTGTGGAGTTCACATGAGCACTTGGAAATGGGACCCCGGTTCACAATGGAAGTTGGACTACTTCAGCATGATGGTTTTCATTTCTCCATGGGACCCTGGTTCTCTAGTCTACTTCAACACTATGGTCCACACTTATCCATGGGACCCTAGTATATGGTTGTACATCAAGCGTTGAGGACAACGCTTTCATAAGGGGGATGGAATGTTAGGTAGATAGAGAGGTAGTAGGGGGGGTGAAGGGCCCATAGTTATAATAGTATAGGCCATTAAATGTGAATTGGACTAGGTCCACTATAGTATTAAATAAAGCCCACTATGGTAGTTAGATATAATAAATGGGTAGTTAGATATAAAAAATGTAAGAGGAATTATTAGAATGTTCTACTTCTAGAATATTCATCCTCTAGAATGTTCTTAGGTGATGGTATCACTATATAAATAGGTTCAAGAAATGTAATGGGACATGAAGAGATTGTATTTGGAGCGGTATCTCAATAGGAGGAAGCCCCCTCTAAGAGGCAAGTGAACAGGAGAGGATCCATTCCATAATAGGATCCATTGTATGGTGTTTCTCTACCTCAAGGGTTTTCTTATAATAAAAGTGTGGTTTTTTCTATATTGCTCTATGGATCTATTGTGTATTCAGTATTTGTGGTGATTATATTTGTAGATATATTCAGGTGCATTACAGTTCATCATGCATTGTGCAGATCTAATGGTCCTTATTCACTTCAAAAATTTGGGGCTTCGACCTTCAACTGAATTCATATGTTCTTGGCTTCTTTTCGCCGAACTGGTCAGCGTCGGAGTTGACCGTCTCCTTGTGATCTGACGGTTACCATATTTTACTCCAAATCAACGATTGACGTGACTTCAGAGCTTCGACCTTCGGGTAATCTTACCTATTCTTGGCTTGTTTTTTCCAAAGTGGTCAACGCTAGAGTTGAATGCTTCTAGGAAAGCATGATCTGATGGTTATAATTGATCATGAAGTTCTCCTTAGATCCGACAACTTACTTTTACTTCAGAACTTAGGCTTCGATTGTTGGCCCTTGACCAAGTTTTGGGAACACTTGGTCATATTTGACCATTTTTGGGACTTTGACAGCCTGTCGAAGATGGAGTGTCAGATGAAGTGGAGATTGCAAAATATCAGCCCACTTTTGGGTCCCTTTTTGCATTTTGGGAATATGTAATGGGAAAGGGATGTCGACCCATGGGTTTACCCATGTTTAGGCACATTTTGTATGTATAAATAGAATATAGGCAAATATAAGAAGGAGGAAAGAGATTCGAATAGCATGTCTATGTGATGTATGCTAAGTGCAAGTAAGATCTGTAAGAGCTTAGTGCCTATGTGAGACTTGTAGAAGCTGAGTGCAAATTATTGTAAGAAGTTGTAGAGGGCTTTGTGTTATAACGCAAGGAAGAAGGATCTAGCGAGTTGCATGGATCTTTTGTCCTGTGCGCAGTAGGGTTTGATGGCTCTGTGATTTTAATTGCTTGGCCGACGATAATAAAGAAGAAGAGTTGGTAGATGTAGCCCCAGGGTGGGGGTGAACCACGTAAATCTATGTGTTATGCTATGTGCTTTGACTTGATGTGTTTATCTATGCTTTTGCTAAGTGCTTTGATATATTTAGATAGATCTATTGATGCTTTGTGCTTCTTAGATGTATGTGAATGTACATCTGACATGTATGATGATGCTTAGTGCTGGTCTACTGAATCTGATCTATTTTACTGTTGTTAAGTAATGAAATCCTTTAGATCTAAGTGAATGTCGCGATGCTCTGTGCTATTTGCGATGTATAATAAGGGTTGAATATTGATGAATGATCGATGTTGAGTGCTCTGTAAGAGATATAATCACAGATCTGTGTCTCAGCTAAGGTTGCAGACATTTGAGTCTTGCAACCACCCCTGCCTCTACCTCGGGTGAGATTTCATCTGCTTTGCAGGTGTTTCCGAAAGGGTCGGTAGTTAAGGTTTTGTTCGTGCACTCTTGTAGCATTGAACCCTGGGTCTGCCCCTGTGCCAACAAATGGTTCTTTTTTCGGGACCTAAAGCTATGATTGTTGGGAACTAAGGGAAGAGAATCTTTGTGCAAGATTCAATTAGAAACCGTGGAAACTCTGTGCATAGATCTGTTTCCCTAGTGCACAACATTTTACTCGACCTGTGAAGCTTTGTGCCAAGAAAGGAAGGACAGATCTGAAGAAAATAAGCAAGATATGAACGCTTTGTGCTCTGAGAAAGGTGAAAGTGGAAGTTTCTAAAGAAAAGAGGTCAGATCTACAGAAAAGAGGTAAGATCTGTAAGCTCAATACTCTAATAAAGGTAAGAATAGTTAAAAGGTCTTAGATCCGGAAGCTTTGTGCTCTGTAGAAGTAAGATAAGTGAAAAATTGTGTTTCTAAGGTATAGATCTAAGTATATTTAATAGAGTTTATTCTAGTTTGAAAACGGGGGCACTGATAAATGAAAAAAAGTTTGATTTGAATATATCTGATAAGAATAATGATAGATATGTTATACCTATGCATAGAAAGAATGTTTGGACTAACAAATGGATGCAGGATCCTAGAAAGAATTTTTTGCAGACTAGCTACCATGATCCTAGTGCACAGTACAGAAGAGGTTGGGGATCATTTAAAAGAAAGAGAGTGTTAACCCTCTGTTACAGTTGCAGAAGACCGGGACATCTTGTTAAGGAATGCCCTGGTGGAAGATCTAGTTTCTTATGTTGCAAAGTTATAGACCATGAAGTATTGGATTGCCCTAGAATGATTGCTAAGCTTGAAAAAATGAATCTGAAGCAAGAAAACCCTAAGGCAGATCCAGAAGAGGCAGAACCCCAGCAAGAATCAGAGAAGGTATTGATGCAAATGAAAGAGACCATGAATGACCACCGATATGTTAAACTATTAGATATTTTCAAAGAAAAAGAATGCATTAAAGCAAGAATAGGAGACTTCGACATTGACTCTGTCCTTGATGAAGAGACACAAGTGAACATTATTCCATAAAGAAATTGGGAAGCTATAGGGAAGCCTGCTATGACCCCTTCATTAGGGGGAATATGACTATTCAAAGGAAAAGTGATGATATTATGTGGAAAACATGCTCAGATACCTATGACAGTCAATGGAACTTTGACAAAGGAAGACTTTGAGATTATTAAATTCATCGAAGACCATGCCTCGTTTACCATGTTACTTGGAAAACCTTGGATTGAAAGAGATCAAGCTATAAAGAAGGAAGAAGAAGAGGTTTTAGAACAACAAAGAAAAGAGTTAAAAGATTTCATGACGAGAAGGATTGCGCAATTGATTGAAGAACAAGAGAACAAATCGAAGCTATTTGACACTAGAAACCCAAATATCAAAACTACAAGAGCATTAGAGGACTCACAGAAGATTTTAGTATATGTCTCAAATATAGAAGAAGCATTACCCCTGAATCCTAGGAAAGAATCTCAGCAGTGCGAAGTGCCTATGCCTAAGGGAAATAAGAATCAGACTGGGAAGAGAATCACCGAGACGAAGCTCACTGGAAAAAAGGCTAGGAAACTAAGTAAGAAGAAGGAGAAGATTGAAAAGTTACAGCAGATTCTAGAGGGAGCCTCACAGAAGGAAAACTTGTAGAATTTGAACTTTGTCGAGATATCAGAACATCAAAATAGGCCACTTCATCGTGGTGAAGCAATATAGTTGTTATAGGTCGATATATTCATTCGACTACCACTCCAAATGGATCAAAAAGCATTGATGGCTCATCACCAAACCATTGGACCACGCCATAATGGACAGAACACAAATTAATGATCCCCATACCCGTTGCAAAGAAAATTGTTGCCAAGATCGCCTATATATCTCGTCGTTCCATGCCCGAAGAACACTTTTTCCAACTGATAATTTGAATCCCATGGACTAGCAAGTGTATACAGTGATCATCGTGCCTTTGTTGTTCATTCTTGTGCAGTGTCTAAGATCATTATGACCCCGATAATTTACCCCATTCGCGTATGTCCGAAGAGCTTAGCACACTTGAAGAATCTGCGAAGGAAGTACTCATTGATCTCAGGAATTAGAAAATCATGTCGAAAAGAAGGATGTATGCAGGTGTGTAATCATCATCAACAGGAGGAGTCCAAGATTCTCCATCGACTGCTCACGGAGCAGGAACTTCTAGAATCGCGACAGAGACGAGAATGAAGCACAGAGACGATATCGCGAACACCAAGATGATTCTGAGCATTCTACCTACCTACCTACCCCCTCTAAGCAATTCCATCAACTGGGATAGTGTTCCCCAAGATTTTGACTATGCTTTGATCACGGCGTACCTCCCGAAAGGGATATGCGTAGTTCGCGCCAACCAGGATAAGCTCGCAGCCTTGAAGTTCAGTGACTTCAACCTTGGCAATAGGAAGGCTTACAGCATGCTCACCCCGCACAAGTACTTGACCAGAACTAAAGGCAATAATTTGAATATTATCCCACGGTCATGGACCCAGAACCTCGCGCAGTCCACACTGCTCAATGTGATGAAGATCTCGCACTTCGGTAGGCATCAGGAGGTGAATGCATGTGTAAAGCTACTTTTGTCCTGCTACCACGGAGGATACTTATGGTTGAACCATCGCATCACTGTGGATCTGACCTTGATCAATCGGATCACAGGGCTGACCTTGCAGGGCCCCGACCCACAGGACTTTTACCCTGGAAAGACCTCAGACCAATAATTAGCGCAGAGAATCAAAGAGATTTATGGCGATGTCGAGAAGGGAACGGGAGGTTACAAGGTAACCTCTATCCAGAACGAAGCAGTGCACTTCGCATGTCAGTTGATCATAGGCAAGCTAGTTCGCAAGAACCGACCCACCCAAGTAACTAGATTTGTTGTTGACCCCGTTGGGAATTGCGCCGAAGGACTTCAGATGAATTGGGCATAGTACCTTGTAAACCAGATAGAGATTGATTGTCGAGAAGCACAAGACCAAGGGCATGAGTTCCACTTTAGCTGGATTCTCATACTAATCGCATTCATTGCATGGGAAATGCCGGAAGGTGTGACCTTCCTTGACATCGAGCCCTTCGAACCTTTGGTCGCGAAGTTCACTACCTTGTGGTACTCTAATGATATGAACAAGCAGTCATAGTCCAATGTCGTCTTCCATACTTACTACAACCAGTTGAAACAAGCCATCCAGTCCAAGCCTCGGATGACCCCGAATACCCTCCACAGGTTTCAGCCCTTAATGAAGTTCAGCGTGGACCACCACTTTATTTATATAACAGAGCGTGTTTATGAGCACAAATAGCAGTTACAGTCCTATCACAAGTTGACCAAGGAAGACATCAAAGAAATCACTAAGGAATGGTCGATGGACCTCCTTATTCCAGCCAACCCTGTGGAGTTGTCTGACGTAGACAGCCCAGAAGTTGCGCAGGATATACTCGAACCTAGTAAGACAAAGAAGCCTGCAGAAGTTCAAGATATAGATAGCACATATGTGAATATTGCGTCCATTTCACCAGACGAAGGGGATGATGGTGAAGAGAGAGAAGGTGCGGATATTGAAAAACATAAAGGTGAAGTACCACCACCTAGGGACGAAGAAGACTCGTCGAAGAAAAGGAAGGTTTCACCTATGAAATCTTCCTCCCGAAAGAAACCTAGAACCCATGTAACCAAGATGCGTACTACCCTCACATTGGATGATTTTAATTTTATCATTGCAGCTTTGAATGAGGCTTCACAGGAGATATTAGAGAAGCAGGAGGCGAAGCAAGAACAAATGTATAGTCGTATCGATATTGAACTCCAAGGAGTGCAGCAGGAACTCTAGTCTAGCCATGCAGCCTCCACTACACCTTTGACAGCAGGAACAGTAGAACCAGGAGATGAGCCAACCCAATTGCACCAGATCTATGATAAAGTTGAAGCTCGCCTTCGATGAGCTCAGGGAGAGACAATGCAAGCCATCCAGGATTTGACACAGTTACAAGGAGTACTTGTCGAGCAGTGCAGTGCTGCTAAACGAGAAAAACTTTATCTTCAAGTACAGTGGGACAAAGATAAAGAAGAGCTACAGTAGAGCAAGGACCATTTGATCGCGGAGCAGCTAGAAGTAAAGGAATAGGTCAACAGATCACTTCGCTTTGTGATCGTCATAGAATTAAGATCTGAAGAGTGAATTCAACAGCAGGTGGCACAACTTGCAGAATTGATCCAGCAGCTTCAGCAGCGCATCACAGACCTGGAACTTCACAATGTGGCCAAGACTCCTCAAAAAATTAGAGACCTAAGAGAGGCAACTTCCCGTAGGACAGTTGGTATAATAAAATCCCTTGCCTTGGAGTGCAAGCAACTGAGCTCTAAAAGCGCTCAGACGTATGAAAACCTCACGAAGAATCCAGAGTTACAAACATTGGAGTCGCAGCTCCAAGAAGCAAAGCAGCATGTAGATACATTACAGGCACAGTTGAAGGCCTTGTCACCAGTTGAAAGAATGAATAGGTTTCTAGAGAAGCGCACATACCAGCAATAGATCCACACGATCCAAAGAAAAGTGATGGAATTCTCTCAATGAATTCAACCAGTGCAAGAGAAGGCATGCCAACTATTCACCAAAGTTGAAAGCCAAGAAGTCGAGCTAGAACAGGTCGTCATCACAACAGAACAGCGCCTGGAAGAACCGGTCAATGACACACTCATCCAGGAGTTCACTGAGAAAGAGGCAGTAGCACTACAGCAGGTCGAACCACTTGAGGCATTCGAGGCAGAATTGCCCAGACCAGAGTGAATCGAAACGAGTCACAGGTGAGTGTTGGGGGCATGTTGTCCCTTGACCAAGTTTTGGGAACACTTGGTCATATTTGACCATTTTTGGGACTTCAACAGCCTGTTGAGCATGGAGCGCCGGAAGAAGCAGAGATTATAGAATCTCGGCCCACTTTTGGGTCCCTTTTTGGGTTTTGGGAATATGTAATGGGAAAGGGATGTCGGCCCGTGGGTTTACCCACGTTTAGGCCCATTTTGTATGTATAAATAGAAGATAGGAAAATATAAGAAAGAGGAAAGAGATTTGAATAGTATATCTATGTGGCGTATGCTAAGTGCAAGTAAGATCCGTAAGAGCTTAGTTCCTATGTGAGACTTGCAGAAGCTGAGTGCAAGTTATTGTAAGAAGTTGTAGAGGGCTTTGTGTTATAACACAAGGAAGAAGGATCTAGCGAGCTGCGCAGATCTTTTGTCCTATGCACAATAGGGTTTGATGGTTATGTGCTTTTAACTTCTTGGACGACGATAATAAATAAGAATATTTGGTGGATGTAGCCCCTGGGTGGGGGTGAACCACGTAAATCTGTGTGTTATTCTCTGTGCTTTGACTTGGTGTGTTTATCTTTTCTTTTGCTAAGTGATTTGATATATTTAGATAGATCTATTGATTCTTTGTGCTTCTTAGATGTATGTGAATGTAGATCTGACATGTATGAAGATGCTTAGTACTGGTCTACTAGATCTGATCTGTTTTACTGTTGTTAAGTAATTAAATCCTTTATATCTAAGTGAATGTTGTGATGCTCTGTGCTATTTGCGAAGTATAATAAGGGTTGAATATTGATGAATGATTGATGGTGAGCGCTCTATAAGCAATATAATCATAGATCTATGTCCTAGCTAAGGTTGCATACATTTGAGTCCCACAACCACACTTGCCTCTACCTTGGGTGAGACTTCATTTTCTTTGCAAGTGTTGCCGAAAGGGCCGGTAGTTAGGGTTTTGTTGGTGCACTCTTGTAGCGTTGAACCCTGGGTCTGCCCCTGTGCCAACAACTAAAAATACTTCATGCAAATTTCCTTCATTCAATATTATCCAAAGTGGTCAATGTCGGGTTGAACATGCACACATCATTTCCACGATCAAGGGTCCATGACTCTTAATAGTCGATCTGACATTCTAGATTTGTCCTGAAAACTACATTAGCGGACAGGATTCCTCCTCAATTATTTTGAAGTTTTATTGTGGTTATTTCAATCCTGATAGTGTTTATGAAGTGTGTTCTCTCTTCTGAACTTTAGGTTAATGTTCTCCTACCCCCTATTTGACATCAATGACAATATCGTATCACTGTGTCCAACAAGTCATCCTTCTCCCTTCTTTTGGGATCTAACTTAGGTCAAGTTCATCCATGTCGAAGAATGGAGAAGTATTGTATTGTCTCATAAATAATTGGTTTCCATAACATGCAGAAGGGAATGGATTTTATAATTTACTTTGGAAGTCATTGCTAAATTTAGAAGGAGGAGGAGGAGGATGGCAATGTTGATTATGATGATGATGATATGATGATTAACATGACAATGGAAATGATGATGATGATGATGATGATGAGAATGACAATGATCTTGACAATGACGATGACGATGATGATGATGACGATGATGATGACAATGATGATGAGGAGGAGGAGGAGGAGGAAGATGATGACGATGACAATTTTGATTATGGTAATGGAAATGGCAACAAAAATGACAATGATGATGATGAGGATGAGGATGATGATGATGATGAAAATGACTACGATGACAATAGCAATGATGATGGTGTCAATGACGATGATGAGGAGGATGAGGATGACAATTTTGATTATGATGATGATCGTGACAATGGTAATGATGATGATGATGATGACAATGATGATCATGAAAATGATGATGAAGACAATGACAATGATGATGATTAGGATTATGGGGAGGAGGAAGATGACGACAATGTTGATTATGGTGATGACAATTATGATAACGATGATGATGAGGATGAGTATGATGACGATGACGATGACGATAGCAATGACAATAATGATGATGAGGAGGAGGAGGAGGAGGAGGGGGATGACACTATTGATTATGATGATGATCATGACAATGGAAATGATGATGATGAAAATGAATATGACTATGACAGTGACGATGACGATGATGAAGATGATGATGATGATGACAATGAAAATGATGACAATGATGATGAGGAGGAGGAGGAGGAGGAAGATGATGACAATGTTGATTATGTTGATGATAATGATGACAACAATCATGATGATGATGATGACGATGACTATGACTGTTAGGTAGATAGAGAGGTAGTGTGGGGGGGCGGAGGGCCCATAGTTATAATGGTATAGGCCATTCAATGTAAAGTGGACTAGGTCCACTATAGTATTAAATAAGTACCACTATGGTAGTTAGATATAATAAATGGGTAGTTAGATATAATAAATGTAAGAGGACTTCCTAGAAGGTTCTACTTCTAGAAGATTCCTCCTCTAGAATGTTCTTAGGTGATGGTAGCACTATATAAAGGGGTTCAAGCAAT
>SNQJ01S0096150.1:32354-44420 GCA_010110895.2 Picea sitchensis
CATGCTCGGGATAAAATAGAATCATGGCTACCAATCAAATACACTGTAGATCCATGTCAAATAACTATATAAAGTGTAGCCGCGAACAATACACAGCGGAGCTACATCTCGAAATCAAAAAGATATACATATAGAGTATCCATATTCTAGAAGTTGATACAGCCTGATGGCTGGAGATGAGATCTTCAGAGCTCGAGCAACAAATTCAAAATCTTCAAAACTCAAGGTAGGAGTGTAATATGGGTGTACGAATTTACTACCCAGAGGTCTTCGACGACGTGTCATTCATGGACTAGATAATCTTGATGATCAGACTGAAGGCTTCATTGATTTTGAACAAGGACTTGATTAGACATTCAGGATGGTCGGGTATGAGGGGCCGACTCAGGCTTGGTAGAAACTTCCCTTGGACAACAACACGACATACGATGAGACTTAGGCAACATGGCATTAATCAAAAGTTTACGAAGCAAGAGGCAACGCAAACTCTCCATATGTTTGGAAGAATAACCAAATGAAGGAGGACACAACTCTATGTAGCGAGAACAGCTTCCTAAGGTCGTACTACATCCCATAGTTTAATGAACAAATGGACAAATGTGCTTTATCCAAGGGCAACTCATTATGCTGCCAATAAAGAAAATACTTTTCCCTTCCTCTTTTTGGGGTATATTTGATTTTTTTGTCTTTTTCAATAATTTTGGAAAAAAGAATAAAGGAATGTTACGTTACAATGGAGGAACGAGTGTTACAAACATACAAGTTCAAGGCACAAGGACAAGACTGATGTTCAGAATAATGATACTCGGGAAAAATCCTCCGGGGGCCAAGGGTGTTAAAACGCAGAAGCAAATTGTTACAAGGCTGGCGTATAAGGTATGCAAATGCGGTTAACAAAACACACAATGGTAATGTCCTTCGATGTAAGTTTAACGAGCCCAGAGAAGGTAAGCTCGGTGGTTTTTCATATTTAGAGTCTGAAAAAACATAAAAGGAGACTCCATTGGGGTACCTTTTTTCGAAGATAGTCTAGTTGGTTCGAAAAACGGGTAAACTAGCACCGACAAGACGTCTATTCAAAACCATTTTAACGAGTGTGACAAGGACAAGATCACTCGGCCATTTTTTCATTTTTAAAGAGCATGAAAAAAACTTAACTATGGACTCTGTCGTGAATGTTCTTCTGGACCAATTTAACGAGTGTGAAAGAATAAGGTCACTCGGCAATCTTTTCAATTTTAGGGAGTCTGAAAAGAGCTTAACTATGGACTCCATGGGGGTTCCTTCTTCTTAAGTTTAGTCCCTCGGGCCTGAAAAAGGGATAAAATTATACCTAAGAGTACTCTTCTATAGAACTGAAGTTCCATAGAGTATACCTTTGTTCGTATAGTTGACCGTCCGGACCGAAAAAGGGGTAAACTACCGTCGGACAGACGTGACTTCAAATTTCAGTTTAATGAGAGTGAAAGGCCACAAGATCGTTCGGCAATATTTTCATGTTTAGAGGGTCTGAAAAAAGGCTTAAAAGAAGACCCGTTATTTTTTGGGAGTCTTGAGGGTGAGGTCAAGAGCGAAGAAGAATCATGCAAATGAGGCTCAAACACGTATTCAGGAAAAACTACAAGGACTCCTGAGCCTACAGTGTTTTTAGAGACAGCATGGATACCATAATGCAACCAGGATCTACCTAGGGCATCCATGTTCCAGTAAGCTTTACCACCAAGTTGTGACACTTCTAAAGCAGCTATGATGGTTATGTGTGACAACCTGATGGGATCGATCCTATGGCAAAGGAAAAAGACAACGAGATACAAAAGTCAGGGTAGAAACCTAACCTATATGCTCAAGTCGATCGTCATAAAAAATTTCCATGGACCATCGAAAATTACTCAAAACTCAAAAAACATTGTCCCAATACCCGATCAAATCCCTCCTATGCAATTCCTGAATCACTCTAAATGGTTTTTGGTATAAATAAATTGATAAGGGAGGCCAAAAAAGTGACAAAAAGAGGCCAAAAAGTCTATAAATAGAAGTTGGTGGCTCATTATCACCATTGCTGATTTGGAAATTGACCCTGGAGCAAAAAAAAAACCTTTGTCAAAAGCGGTGATTCCAGGAGCTACATTGGATGAAATAAACTTCTATATGGACCAAGTAAGTACAAACTCTCTTATCTTGCATTTTATGTCTTTATTTTTGCATTGGGTTTCATTTTTTAGGGGGGCGTCAACCTTTAAAAGGTCGTCCCTAGGTCCACACGGGTTGTCTCAGAACAGGCCGCATGTACACGCGATTGTCGCCATTACGGCACGTGTGGACCCCCTTATTGAATGAAAAGGGCTTCAAAAGAAAGGTTTAACCCTCCTGAACCTTTGTGTTTTGTAGGATGTATGTCTATTGGAGAGAAAGAGAGCATGAAGAGGTTAGTGAGTTGGTCGGGGAAAACCCCAATGTTGTGGCTACTTTGATGCAATGTGGGTTACTCAAGTTTTTCCTATGTCCTTTTATGCGGGCACAACCTAGGCTACTGAATGCCTTGGTTGACTATTGGCATCCAGATGTAGAGGCATTCATGTTAGATGGGTAGTCACTGGTGCCCAGAGTCGAGGACATTTACTTTTTGACTGGCATCTCTAGGAGAGGGGAACCAGTCAACTTCCGAACTTGTCCTTCGGGGCCGCATAACATAGCGGAATTGATAGGTCTATACTGTGCAGATGATACAGACCGCTCGAGCATGCAGGTTCCCATAAGCAAGATCATTGACTTATCGCTACAGGCGATAGTATTGCTTATTGGGCGAATTATTGGTTCTGCAGCTCTACATCAGGCATCCCGTGCACAGATGAACTGTGCAGTCCAGTGCTTAAATGCACAATTTTTTGATTGGAGTACCACATTGCTTGAGTGTATGAAAAGGCAGTTGACAGATTGTCATTTGCGGACACATAGGAACTTCGGGTTCGGGACCATTCTGTGTTCATTCTTTTTTGAGAGATTTCCAAGTTTTAGTCCTTGAGTAGTGGTGCGAGCACATCAGGCCTCTCTTCCTACTATGTGTAGATGGGTAGTATTACTGCCGCGATAAGGTGGCGGAAGGACTAATGAGTCACTCGATGATGACTTCTTCGTGTGGTTGTCACGACAGATCCTAGTTATAGAGGATTACCCCTATGTCGGGATTGATTTCTCGAGAGACCCTGAGATACCTGTACCTCCTGGTGAGGAGCGAGGGGAGATGGATAAGTCTCCACCTTTGTAGTTTTTTTTGTGTTTTAAACATATATAATTTTTATGTTGTTTTGTTATATATATCATTTTTTTTTTATTATGCCAGAGTATTTGACGGATATGTGTTCATTGTGTGCAGATGTGGGACCAGTGCGACCCACTGACTATGCGAGGAACAGGCGTCGTCCTCGGCCAGGGGCCACACCTGCCGCCGCAGGGGGACCAGCAGTAGCAGGAGTTCTTCCAGGCAAGGAGGCTAAGAGGGTATTGAGATGAGTCGAGCATAACTTTACTGCACTCACTCGCACGGTCCTGATGGCAGAGATTGAGGACCTGCCACCATCTATGTAGCCTCATGTAGTGGGGGCACCATGGACGTGGGTCCGGTTGTTTCAGCATTTAGCCAACGCTATGGATCAGTATAACAAGGCCCAGAGGCCCTGACTTTAGCTAGACATTTTGACGTGCCATGAGCACTACTTGTATATATTTTTTGAGGGCATAAGCCCTGTGACTCGTTATTGGTCCTATTTTTGAGACGCTTGCGTCCATCTATGTACTCTGGTTACTTTATGATATTATATATGGTTTTTTTGGTCTTTTGTGTCTTATGGATCATGTGTGCAAAAAAAAATGTATTTACATGTTTATGTGAATGTTCTTTCATATGTGTGCAAGATTCCAATATAAAATTTGATTAGCTAGTGTATCTGTAACTTGGTTTAATCTCCTAGGAACACGAAAATATGTAATATAATCAAAGTTTTGTTCTAAGAGACGTACCCTAAGGAATCGTCGGTGTAAAGTTGGATCATGAACCCGGTATACTTTGTTTAAATGAGACACAACCAGTTGAGCGTCGAGATAGACCCGGAGATGAGAGATACCCAATGACAAAGCGTCATGAAGCATCTCAATAAATGCACTATACTCGGTGACATTATTTGTGGTGTCACCTAAGCATATACCTCTGGAAGATAATAACTGGCCTTGAGGTGTAAAGATTACCCAAGCTGCGGAGGCAAGCCTCCAAGTGTGCCGACTAACATTGTCTGCATACCCAATGAACACCTCGGAATCACTTGACATCTGCCATAGTGACGAAAGATAACATCAACGACACGTCCATAACACTAAAAGAAACTAAAAAGTAATAGTACAAATACTATACATATGTTACAAAAAGTTACCCACAGTGACCTGCCTATGAGTAATACTTCGTGAGGTAGAGCCCATTTCTAGGCTCCGCCAAAGCATTCCCCTCAAAATCAACTAGACGATAAGCGCCCTTTTTTAAAACCTCTTTTATGATGAAAGGTCCGAACTACATGGGTTTGAATTTTTCTGCCCCCGGGGGGTCCTTATCTTGGTCATAGACCAGGACAAGGTCGCCTTCAGAGAAAATCTGAGGATGAACAGACCTATCATATTGACACTTGAACTTATGTTTGTGAGCCTCGTTGGCCAGGGCCGCATCATGACATAGCTCATTGAGCTGTTCAAGGTATACTAACCGTTCTTCAAGTGGAGAAGTGTCTGGCAATAACTGTACTACCAAATTTAGAGACAGGATCTGACATTCGATAGGCAAGACTGCCTCCAGCCCGTAAACGAGTTGGAAAGGTGAGAAACCGGTTGTAGTCTTAACAGATGTTCGGTAAGCCCATAATGTCGAGTATAACATCAAATGCCAATTTGACTTGGCTGAGTTGATAGTTCGTTGTAGAATGGTCTTAAGAGTTTTGTTCACAGCTTCCACCTGACCATTTGCTTGGGGGTAATAAGGTGATGAATGTTCCTGCCACAATCCAAGCTTTGACGTTAACTTGGTCATCATCTAGTTTTGAAAGTGACTGCCATGGTCAGTGACAATCTCCCTTGGGACGCCGAACCTGGCTATTATCTGGTTGAATAAAAAGAGAGTTGCAATCTCTCCATCATCTTTAAACGTTGGCATAGCTTCAACCCACTTTGTGAAGTAGTCTACAACTATGATGATATAGCAGTGCCCCCTTGCTGAAGGAGGGTTGCATGTAGTGTAATCAACCCCCCACTTGGTGAAGGGACCAATTGTGATGACAGGAAACATAGGAGTGGGATATGACCTCATCTTCCGAGAGAAGATTTGGCACGAATGGCACTTCTTGACCAATTCGATACAATCTTTGATAAGTGTCGGCCAGAAGTAACCTACTCGTAGAATCTTTTGGGTTGTTTCCAACCCAGACAAATGACCGCCACAAGCTCTGGTATGGCAATCGTTAAGCACGATAATCGCTTCTTCGTGAGTGAGACATCGGCGTAGGATGCAGTCTACACCTCTTCGATACAATGTATCATCGAGTATGAGATAATTTTTAGCCTGATGGCGTATGCATCGACACTCATCACGAGAAGCAGTGGTGGGGCACTCCAAAGTCTAGATATAGATAAGTATATCTCTGTACTAGGGATCTGAAGAGGTGATCAAAAACATATCTCCTTTAATAGGCGACTCTTCGGGCACAACATCACCTGACTCAACCGGAAGTTCTGAAATAAGTTCGACGAAGACCAGTGACTTTTTGGACTTCGCGGAAATGAAATTTAAGTCAAACTCATGGAGGATGACTATCCATGTACTAATTTTTCCGCCTATTACCCATCGTGTCAACATGTACTGAAATGGATTTAAGACAGCAATGACGGTGGTCTTGCGAAACAGAACATAATGACAGAATCGTTGAACAGCATGGACTGCTGCCAACACAAGTGTTTCGATATGAGAATAATTGAGTTCCAGTCCTACAAGGCCTCGGCTCAGGTAATAGATGACATATTCGGCGAACAAATCATCTTCTTGAACTAAGACCATGCCAATGGTTGACTCTGTTGCAGCCAGATATAATAAGAAATATTTTTTATAGTTAGGTGGCCAGAGCAGAGGGGCAGTTGTGAGTTCATGTTTCAATGCGGCGAAAGAGCGTTAAGCGACATCGTCCCAACAAAAAGGAACGACTTTCTTAAGTAAGCGCATAAAGACCTTGGTGATCTCGGCGTAGTTAGCGATAAAGCGTCTTATAAAATTCGCCTTGCCCTGTAGACTCTGAAGTTGAAGGATTGTGCATGGGGGGGGCAACTGAATTATTTCTTCAACCTCGAGAGGATCGACCATGATCCCTATTGTTGACACTATGAAACCTAACAATCGTCCTGACGTTATGCAGAAGCTGCACTTGTTTGGATTCAAGCGAATCCGAAAGTAGCGACAACGTTCAAAGATAAGTCGGAGGTGTGTGGGATGATCCGTTCTCTTGCGAGATCGAGATGCTAAATCATCTAAATAGGCCTCGACTATATTCTTAAGGTCATGGAAAGAAAAAGACATGGCCCGTTGAAAGGTGGCTCCATCATTTTTGAGACCAAAAGGCATCTTACGATACGCGAATGTACCCCATGGACAGATGAATGTCGTTTTGTGTTGGTCTTCGGGTTTGATTTGGATTTGATTATATTTTGAAAAATCGTCCATGAAATAAAAGGCTTCGTAATCCGCATATTCATCAATGATCTGGTAGATGAAAGGTGTGGGAAAATTATCTTTGGGACAGGCCTTGTTCAAATCATGGAATTCGGTACATACATGAATTGTGCCTTGTTTTTTATTGACCGGCATGGGGTTTGACACCCATTGGATCAAATGGATAGGATAGATAAAACCGTCTTTTAGCAATTTCTCAACCTCAACCTTAATGGCTGCTACTTTCTTAGGATTAACTAGATGAAGCTTATGCTAAACAGGCTTGGCATCAGGATACGTTGTGATTTCATATTCAACTATTTTTGGATCGATACCTAACGTTTCCTCATAACACCAGGCAAAAACGTCGCGGAATTCTTTGAAAAGATCTGTATAGAGTTGAATCTCTTGGGGGGAGAACTTAGCTCCAACGAAAACATTCTCCACGACGCCAAGGTTTTGGGAGATATTGATCGATATGGTTTCATCAATGGTTGCCATATTACCCTACGCATAAACTTCGTGGGTAGATAAGAGATTAATAGGATAAGACCGATCTCCTTTCATAGTCACGGTGAATTCTCCTGCTTCGATTCGGCTTAACTCTGGGAGGAAGTATGATCTGTGATGAAGGTCTTCCCAGGGTTTGTCTAGACTAGTCATTGCTTCAATTATTTCTTCATCAAAGGGCAAGACCAAGTCTAACGAATCGGTTCCAGCAAGAGAACCCTAAGCCCAAATAGACTCTAGAAGTGGATCGAACTCTTGTGCAGGAGTTGGATCAGTGTTAGCTGAAGTTTGTTGGACTAGAGAGTACGCTAATTCTATTGCGGACAAGGGCATGGACATGCCTGGGTGCCCTGTCCCATCCATCATGGCCGATGGGGAAGGAAGTATCCACAGATCATCGAAGTAAGTCATGCGGAACAACGAAACTTGAAAAATATCAACCTTATGGTGATCGGATATAAACTTGAAATCACCTTGTGGGGGCGAGTAATTGAAGGTACCCATCAAAGATGGGCACAAACCAACCCCTATGTTGACGACACCTGGTTTAGGATTATCAATCATCGGGACCGTGGATGCCCCCAATGCAGGGTCAGGTCTGGAGAAAGACAATTGATCGATGGTCACTATCTGGCCCTCGTGTGGAAACAACAAGACCCAGAAAACTATAGCAACCACAACTTACATGGCATAAGTCCAACTCCTTCCTAACAAAAGGTTATAGTAGAGGGGAGCATCGACTACCTCTACTTCGACACACATGGTCTTCCCTCTTAACTACACAGGGAAAGAAGGAACGATACCATGTGGTCGAAACGAACGACCGTCGAAAGCGGTGAAGAGAGTAGGTGACGGAGACAAAACGGGCTGGCCAACGACCTTCCAACACGCCAATGACATAACGCATGTCGAGGTGCCCTCATCAACCACCGTGCGAAAGATATTCCTAGTAAAATTTTTTGTGGGATAAACCACTACTATCTGAAATGCTACGTGATAAGGAAGATGAGGTTTTAAGTCAGTTTTATCCAGCATAATTGTACCCGGATTGCAAGTCTCGGTAGATCCTAAAGTAGTTAACAAGGCTTTCCTCTAGGAAGGGTAGCTTTCGAGGACCTCCAAAGAAGACATCGCACAAGGGGTTTGGGATAAATCTTCTACCATAGAGTAGTTCTGGGCGGCCCTTGCATTTGGGTTTTGAGAAGCTCTTTTGAATGCGCCTTTGGGAATGTGTGTCATTGTTTCGCCCAACGTCTTCTCAATCTGTAGAGTAAGAGATGGGAGTTCGGCTTCTTTACCCTTTTCAGAAGTGTTTGGTTTATTATAGTCATGCGCTCTAGTTGATATAAAAGTGTCACTCTTCACCATATATACATTCGTGGATGTGGGGTTGTTCGCAGGCAGAGAGGGTCCTTGGCTGCCCCCTTCCGTGCTTGCAGAGGCCTATGTTAGATTTTTCCCATGTTGGAATGGATTGGTTAACATAGCAGGTTGTTGCTATGTCACAAACTTTTGGCCCTCTGCAAGCTAGGGACAAAGGTGGGTTGGGTGGTCCTCCGTACACAAGTTGCATGGATACCTCACCTTTCATTTCTCAGTGTTGCCCCCGCCAGCATTATCGGTGGGTTTCTTATCCCCCTTACCCTTCTTCCATTGTTTTTTCTTTCCTTCAGGCTGCTGGGTGGCCTTTGGATTAGTCGATTACACTATGTGTACATCCGACGTTTTGGTAGGGGGAGCAATCAAAGCAGTAATTTGGATGGTCGCAGTGTGTTGTATAGACAATTGTTGCAACTGAGTCGTTAGTTGCTCAGCAGGCTTAGTTTGTGTTGAACCGACAATACCATCGGCATGTGGTCTAGCTCTCTGTCTGGTTTTATCAAGGATTGAGCGTGGTGCATCTGGAAAGATCTCGTATAATAAACCATACTGAGAATAGATTATCTCAAGTTGTTGAGCTCTCATGATGGCGTCTTATTTAGAAAATACTCCCGACGTCATGACGTCCTTGGACATCTGTGGGACCAAAGACTCAAGAAACCACTCGAGCAGGAATGTTGGTGGGACTGGTACCTTAATTAAACTCTTTATGCATCTCCATTCTTGAATGTGATCAGAGATATGGTCTTCTTTAGTTTGTGAGAAATTGGCCAGCAATTCGGTGCCAGTGTTGTATCTCATAGGAACCTGGAAATGGTTTAGGAAAGCCATCGCTAGTTCACCGAAGGAAGAGTATCTTGAGCATTCGAGCTCAATGTACCATTTCGCAGCACTCTCAATGAGAGTATGTTAAAACAATCACAATTGTACAGAGTCGTCTTTCAACGAGTTAGATGAGCACCAAAGATGAAAGGTAGTCACATGATCTCCAGGATCTTTATTAGGCTTGGATTCAAACTTTGGGATGTCCGAAGGCAACTTCGTCGGCATAGGAGGCCAACGCAGATCGTGAAAGATAGGGTCATTCAACAACCTTGTCAAGTCTGGAAAATGCAAGGTTGCCAGGAAAGGTAGTTTGGGTTGTTGGTGATAACCTGGGAAAAAGGGGCCTGGAGTTTAACTGGCACCAGGTTGCCAGAAAAAGTTTGGCTGCTGGCCCGAATTCTGGTAGAAACCATGGCCATGGCTAGCATATGGATTTTGTGTGTGAGGAGACATCATCGATGGATTTCCGAAATAGGACATAGATGGTTGGGCATGTATTACATTCGAAGGACTTTGGGAAGGATTGCTCCATGTCGGTCCCGTGGGGATAGGCATAGTGCTTTGTCCGGGGTTCCATTGATTATGAAAAGAATTACCCCAGATTGGCATTCCTGACTAGGGAATTGATCCTTGCCAAGAATTCCAAGGCCCTACTACAAAAGAAGTTCCTGGGTGTGCCCCCTGTGCAGGAATAGTACCCTACATAGGAATAGGTTGTCTGAAACCGGGGTTGCCCCCAGTTGGGAAAGTAGTTGATGAGAAGGCGTTGTTACCAAATGCACCGAACAAAGAAAACGATGTCGAACCTACCGACATACTATGTGAAGGTGGTCCTTGACTCTCCGCTCCAACTAAACTATGGTGTACAGGTTGCCCAGCGGTTTGCTGATGTGAGCCACCGAGTGAAGGGGACGAAGGAGGTATATGACCTCCCCCGTAAGGGAAAGTGTTAAAAGGAGTAGGAGTGCCCCCCATGTGTCCTTGTAGAGGAGCATTAGAGCTCCCTTCCCCTAGACCTAAAGTTTGTAAAGTGGAGTAGGAAAGTACAGGACTTGTACCTGAACTAGGCATCCCATATGAGAACAGAGGGCCTGTCGCACTTGGTGTGAAAGGAGTTGTGGCCGCCACCAAAGACAAGATCATACCATTGTGTGATGTAGAGGCGGTCGAGACCATGGTGGCTTGGACCGATGACGGTGGGTTAGGAGGTGTAAACTCTCCTATGGTGGAAACTGTAGTGGGAATTGAAGAATTCCCAGAAGGAGTAATAGCATTTGTTTCCATTGTTGTGTGCAACACTGTCTGGTATACGTAAGGATGAATCGGTATGATGATGGGTGTCGAAAGATCAATGGTGGAGGTTTCAACCAAAACAAAATCTTGCGCTCCAAGGTCTAAAATGGTCGATTCCTCTAGATGTTGGTCGGGCACAATTTCTTGTGACCCAATCGCTTCAAAAGACCCTTTTTGGTCTAGCTTTCGCCTTAGTGGTGGCGGGGGTGGCTCCAGTGTAACCAGCGGCAGTCCAAGAAGCCTTCATGATCGGCGGAGCTTGTGATTTTCGACTGTGTGAGAAGATCAAAGACACACTAGGGTAGTCTAACCATTCAAAAACAACACCCACTAAAAAATTCCCTAGAAGATAAGACAGGCAAACACTAAATTAATTGGAAGAACGGTTACAACAACCAACACTAGAGCAACTTATAGGTGCAAGTGAAACTCGAAAATGGAAGCACCCTCTGGGTATACTCTGAAAAGTGTGGCCTGATGTCTATCCTAAGTACCGCAGTATACCCCGCAGTCACCTGTGTATGTCCCTAAAAAAGATAGGCAACTAGGTTGCCAGCGCGCAAACAGTCACTAGGCGGGTACAGTCCAAAGTCGGGTAGACCACAATGAGTAGGGTATCAAGATTGAAACTTGTCAAGGGTATCAAAAGCAAGTGGTATGAAAGACAACTAAGGACCTCGAATGGATTCGAGACCCACGAAGCCCCATGGCAAATGCAATCGACGGAATCCCAAAACAAGCCCTCTATATGTGTTCTCCACTACGATTGGTCCAACTTTGGAGGGGTTATCTCTGCTACCTTTCCGCACGCGACCTCATGTTTATCCCCTGTGTTACAGGGGGGTACCAGATAGCTTTCACGATACTGGACTTGGACACTCCCTAACTCAGAATCCAATGTTTGATTTTAATGGCCTTGAATAGTTTCCTCTCCAACCTAATCCAAGGCCCTAATCCTGAACTAGTTGGTTAACCCTACAAACATAAAAGTCTAATAAATTTTATATTTAGCATTAATGTTATGGTTTGTCTTATGCCAAGGGGTATGAAAGTGAAACTGATGATGTTTTGAAAGATGAAAGTAAAAAATGAACAAAAAGCTGGAAACAAAAATTTCACTTAACGCAAATTTTCAATAACTTTTCAAAATATATATATATATATATATATATTTCTAAGATCTTTTGAATCAGCAAACTTAAAGAAGGATTTCACTCAACTACGAGATACTTACGATCTAAGTAAACTATCAAGAACTTAAGAAAACAAAGATTTTTCCTTGGCTACTAATGCAAAATCACACTTTTCAACCAAACAAGAAAATG
>SNQJ01S0096151.1:6185-19137 GCA_010110895.2 Picea sitchensis
CATCTTGAATACAAGCCTTGCATGTTGGAGGGATTGAACTTTCAACAAAAGTTCTTGAACTTTCACCTTTATAGCCTTCTTGAGGAGGTGAACTTGAAACAAAATTTGTTCTTGGAACTTTTTCCCTTGTTTCCTCAGCTTTGGAATTTGCTCCATCTCTTTGTTCATATCCAAGACCACAATACTTGGGTCTCTCTTCAACAACAATAGGCTCAACAATGCCTTGTGCATGCTTGCCTAACCCTTTACATTCATAGCCCATTTTTAACAATAACTTGGACCCTATTCCTCTTGTGTGATTTTCAAAAACACCAAAGCATTCTTCTTGAGAGGAATTTGAATATAAACTAACATTACATACCTCATGTTCATTCATGTACTTGATAAGGGTTTCCTTTGCCTCATGGAGTTGAGTCTCCATCTCATGCAACTTTTCAAGAAGTTGGTCTTTCTCCTCCTTCATGGCCATCAACTGCTCTTGAAGGAAAATGCTCCCTTCTCTATCTTCCCACAACTCTTGTACCATATATTTCATGGTTAGAAACTCTTGCAACATCTCTTTGTCAAAGAACTTGGATAATGAAGATGTATGGGAACTATCAATGTTTGAAGCTTCCTCCATCCCTGCAAGATATCAAACTTCAACACAAAACTTGCACAAATACCAATAGCTAAATCTCAAGCTATCAATGGCAAATACATGAGAAAAACAAACTATGCTCTGATACCATCCGATCTTTTAATAGAAGGCTGACTTGTTATGCTATGCAAGCACCCTCTACCTCAATAAAATAAACTTTATAGGACCTTGCTCAATGTGTTAAAATATGCAAGATAGATTATGTGCCAAGTTTATGCTTCTTCTTTTAAATGTTCATGTGTGAGGAAATGTTCTTTTAAATGGTTAAATATGTTCTTTAAACAAATACACAACAACATAACTTGTAGCAAATAAAACCATCAAACTCATCACAATAACAAGATGATAAAGGAGTTCACCCCTCTCTGGCCTACATCTCCTTGAGCCTCCTTCAATGGACTTGGCTCTTTGGGATTATTTTGTCAAAGATTCTTTTACAAGCTGTTACTCAACTCCAATGGAAATTATGACTATACCATTGTGTTCAGAATACATAAAAACCCCAAAAATGACTAATAGAACTCAGAAAACGGATCTTGGCTCATCTGGTCATGACCTCTTCTACATGTTGCCTTTAAGCTTCCCTAAGCTTCTCTTTGGAAAACAAACCTGTAAAAGTCCTCAAATGGATCTGAAACCTATCCCAAAATGTTCAGAGCATAATAATTAGCCAAAAATGTTTATTCAATCATATAAAACAAACATAGGCTCATATGTGCATGACCTCAAACAATGAGGGCTTCAAGCTCCTTGGAGCTTCCTGAAACTTCAATGGTTAAAAAACTACAAAAGAAGTCTTCAAATGGCTGTGAAAATAGTTCCAATGGATTCAGAAGTCCAAAAACCCCTAGCTGGGATTTTTCGGCACCTCATTTGGCCAAAAGATGAAGAAGTTGTGCCTCCTGCCATTTTCCTCCTTCAAGCTTGTTGTCTCTGGTTCGCCAAAATGCACGTGTGTGTGAGTAACCTGGCTTCTGGGTGTTTCCCGTGCCTAAACCTAGCACCCACACACATATCCACAAAATGCGCCAATTTTTCGAACGGTTAACGAAATTAGAGCCCCCAAAGTCGGAGGTGTTGGGCACATGGGGGCCATATGGCCACGTCCCTGTGCAAAATTAGGCACCCATTCCAAGGTTAAGCCTGGGTGTGACATGTGGCAGCACATAAAACTTAACCATTTGGAAAAAACCATGCGCAAACCTCCGTATAGAAAAGGGTCACCTGGGCGCGTATAAAACCGGGGGCTGGGGCTAAGCCCCAACCTGGACCCCACTCCAAACTACAAGTTGTACGCATTTAAATATATGTTAAATCATACATATAATAAGTAATATATGGTGGCACGCTGGTTGTATGGCCTTTGCCAAAGCGTTTCCTATTGTGGGAGGTCCGGTGTTCCATTCCCACGGACTCCATAGATTTTTACCGCCCAAACTTAACATGTTTTAATTTAAATAAAATTTAAAACATACATTGTTAAGACCCAATGGCGTAGCGCGTTCGTTATTCGGACTTGCCTAGAATTTGGATGTAGGTGGAGGTCTAGGGTTCGAATCCCATGGACTCCATAAAATTTTAACCAACCAACCTATACCATGGTGCCATGTGGCACCAAACCATTTGACCATAAGATGCCACGTGTCACAAATTGATTCATCCACATATGCCAATCAACAACTACCATGTCATCACATGCCAAATCAATGTATGGTCATACGATCTCTACCACGTCATCGTATGGCCCTGCCACGTCAGCCTATATGGACTGCACAGTCAGCATCCTTTTTTTTGCCTGTTTGATGATTCGAACAGATCGCAATATATCTCGCTCCTGATATTCGTTTGAGACGAAACGAGTTGCATTGGGTTCGTGATGATGAGGGCTACGATCTCGTTCGTTTTGAGGCAATTCCGAGAATGTTGATTTTTGAGCTAAAATTTGACCCCTGGTCTAGATTCTGATCATGCACCCCTTGCGCAGACTCTTCCGAAGTTGCAAGGAAGAGATGAACCTCATGGAAACTCCCTGGATCTGACCTATAATCACTCATCCTTGTTCCTCATCATCGACGAAGTTCAATCGTTTTGTCTTATAGTTGAGTATCGCCTCATGCGATTCTAATCGGTCCATACTAATCACGACTTCATAAGATCCTAGGATCATGACGTACAGGTTGGCCCTTGTGACAAACTCTCCCAGTTTAAGGATGCAACATGTAACCTTTCCTCCAACCTTTGTTTGGCTCCCGAGGCCATCTCTACGAAGCTAAACTCGTCCTGTTCGACTGCCATTACCTTAACCCTTTTTAGTGTTGCACCAGAAATGAAACTCTCGGTAGCACCGAGATCTAACAAAATACTAAGGGTCTAGTTAGCGACGATACCTGTCATCTCAAGTACAGTCAACTGATGCTCTACCTGGTGGTTATTCACCACTACATGAATCCGATGGGCCTTGCCCATAACTCCCACGGTAGTGGGTCTGACCGATCCAGATGCTCTGGCTCTCTACTCTGGGAAGTAATGTTGGTAATGTGGCTCTCCACAATCCAATGCTTCCTTCGGTCCAGTAATCCGGGTATCCGAAGTAGAAGCTAAATTCTAACAATAAGGCCCAACTCGAACTTCTTCACCTTAAGCTTATGGGTAATTTGATGTGGAGCATACCGAAATAGCTCCAAAATGGGCCTCACACTCGGGCACCAGGCGACTTCCTTGTTGCAAGGCGTCGAACTCGTTGAGATGATACTCAATGAATTCCTCAGAAATATACCTCTCCTGGAACCATCCCCAAACAGTTCCCATGACATGTCATCGATGGCCATGTTCAAAAGTGGCAGGAATGTCTTCCGCCATAGAAGAGCGCTCCTCATCAGTCAAAATACACCCATGTAGACCTTCATGCTGGGGTCATGATCGTGAAGGGTGAAGCACAATGCCTTTCTCTACATCCCTACCTTGATGACACAGTCATCCGTGACACTCATGGAATCGAGAAATCAACTCTCTTGAGTTCTCGGTGGATGCTAACGATGCTAGCTAGGGTGCATTGTGGACCCGCAGGGGTACAGGTGCCCTGGCCTCCTCTAAGTACCTATGGGGAATCAAGGCCCTTTGACATTACCTGGAAGAGACTTGTCAGACCTTCTTCATCCCTTACAACAAGCGAATCCAGCCCAAGGATTGGTCCCTCCCTTTGGGGGTTTGACTCTGAGGATGCAAAAACCTCTGTAGGCATCGCACCTCCTTCCACGGCCCCACGTTGTGAACCTCCAAGGTGTCCTCCAAATGAGATCACCGGATGAACTCGTTAAGGTTTTAAGCAACACTAGGTTGATACTCAAAGGTTTACTGCAGTGGAAAGCAAGGTGATCCATAGTCACAGGGTTGAACCTGCTCTGATACCATATGTAACATCCCCCTTCAATGGTACTACGACGAAGAAAACATTTTTTTTTTCTTTAGATTCACATGCTCCTTTGTGTTAGGAAAAACACAATGCACTTTAAGGATGACATCCTTAGCATGTCAATCACCTAGGGACCATATTAAAACCAAGGTGTAGGTGTTTTCCATTGCTCGAGGCGCAAGAAGTCTAAGATCTAAACCATCATTATTACAATACAATTCATTCGCGCAACCAAAATTTTAACTAAATCATTCATTGATACGAAGAATCAAGCGCTAGAGAAACTTTCCTTAAATGGGGCACAACAAATGCCAACACTTATCACACATTAATATCCGACAATATGGCCCCACTAATAATTCTTATGCTAAACAATAGTGTACCTGAACAATAAACTCTCAACAACCCTCTTGCGGGGTATTAATTTGATAAGGAGGGACCATGTAAGTTTAGGTAAAAAGGGGTGGAATGACCCTAAGCCACCAAGCAAAGAGAATTGGTTAAGACATGAATACAATTACATTAATCGAGTTCAATCCCAAGTCCTTGAATAGAGCATAAAGGAATAAATATCTTCCAATGGATTCAAGCATAGTTAACATATGCCCACACGATATGTTTATTACCTAAAATAATAAATTGAGCACAACAATTCTTGTTATTAAATGGATATCAACCTTAATAACCTGTAATCTTGCGCACCAATTTAGTTGATATAATCAATTATGGTAATTGAATAATAACAAGGCTTTATTAACAGGTTAGCATGAGCCAACCGTTGTATGGGATTATCGAGTATACAATTCGGCAATTTAACAAAAAGGGGAAATTATAAATCTATCACAACCTTGCAACCTAAAAACAATTATAAATCTACCGTTACACATTTAAACAACAAATAAATAGCAACTCTAAATCTGTTACCAATTAAAGATTGGAACCATTATAAACTAAACAGTAAAAAACATTTAGTGATCTATTACCCTCACAGATATTAAAGAACGAATATTCAATTCATTGCCGTCAGTACTAACAAGTTGAGCGTTGTCCCAAGCACTGTCCAATTTATGACAATGGTAAAAGCACAGACAGTCGTGCAGTCAATAATAAAGTTGTTGTTCATGCTTCCACTATCCCAACGCATATGTTTTACCATTCTAAACGTTGGGGATCGATATTATCAGCAGAAAAATGCTGTCATGCACAGCATACAGCACAGCATTGCACGGTCACCAATGCAAAAATGCTCAAATGCAACATCGTTGTCACCACAAGTGGATGTAAGCTGGGAATTTATCCAAAGAAAAATTTAAAACTCTGGCAATGCATGATTAATACACACTGTAAAAAAAATGCTAATTTAGTCATGAAAGACGCTATCTAAATTATATCACTGCCTCCAGATGTATCGCTACCCAATAAGCCAATATTGCTATCCATGAAAGCTATTAAAAAGACCGTGTAAACATTGTGTGACCCACATTATCATTGTGTGTGAAAACGGTGTGAAAAGTATTATCGTTGGGTGCAATCATTGTGCAATCAGTATCCTGTGTAAACCTGGTGTGAACAGTATTATCACTGTGCAAATATTGTGCAATCAGTATCCTGTGTAAACCTGGTGTGAACAGTATTATCATTGTGCAAATATTGTGTAAACAATTAACAAGGTTCTCGTCAATTGCGATCCACGTAGTAGTGAATTAAATAGGAAATGCGTTAAAAGAAAAACGAAATCGTGGTGCAGAGAAGGGTGAATCCGGATATAAATCAATCGTATCTAAATACCTACGTCCATTCTAAATAAATAAACCTTCTATAACATTAAAATCGTGATGGGTAGCAATTCGGGAGTATAGTGAATGTGAGTAGGTTAAGTCGTAAAGGTTAAGCCGTCAACAGTCGAAAAGAGAAGAAGTTGAGCACAAGAGAGAAACGCAGACAGTAAACGCTAAAGAATCACAAGAATGCAGAGTAAAATCGTCATTATAAAAGGATGTTTGTGCAGAGAGAATCGCCAACAAGAAGGGATAAATACGCAGAGTGGATTCGCTCTTCCAAAGTTGAGTTTTACCAATTACGCAGTCCCAATAGGGGGAACTCAACAACGTATAACCAACAGTGGGAACAAGCGCCTTGAAAATGCATTCCATGGGAAAAGTTAGAAATAAAAAAATTGTAGAGGGTCCAAGGTAATATCTCCAGCCCAACACCCCAGAAAACGCAGTAAAAAAAAAGGGCAAAAGATCTAGCTAAAATTCATCAATATTAAGGTGCAGAGACAAACTCGCAGCGTAATAGGCCTACATTAAAACAAACACAGATATAGGTTGTGAAGGATGTAATGCAACGAAGTGCCAAATCATCAGCAATATAAAACATAGAGGTAAACTTATCTGGTAATTATAACAAGCAGAGTTAAAGAAACTTCACCATCATTCGAATCGGGGTTATTTAATGCATCCAAGAGCAAGGCGACCCTTCATCCAAGGACAACATCAAGGGTAGCTGACTAATAGGTTTTCCCTTCACTCATCATCCTTGCACAGAAAAGCAGGGCGTTGAGATCCATAGATCTTTTAACGCTAAGTCGACGACTGTAGATCATGCTCCTGGTCGACTTCTCAGGCGAGGACTGATGAACTAGGGACGAGGGATAAACAAGCATGAAGGTCACAATTAACATAGCAAGGTGGTCAAGACATTTGGGGAAATGAAGCCATGGGAGTCAACAACCATCGAGCTAGGATAAGAAAAGTTTCAGTCATCAAATTTTAAAAATAAATCAGTTTACTTCTCCATTAAATAAGCAGATAAAATCATAAGTCCTAATACAATCTATCATACACAAATGAAGAGAGCGTATCTGAGTGACGTCTGCATGCTCCATGGAACTCTCGCTTGCCGACCGGCGAGACCTCACCGGTACCTCCCAGCGAATGCTAGGGGTACTCTTCTTCCCCTTTAGCCTCCCGAGCCACAAAGGGGCCACACACTCACTATCCAGAGATTTCGACTAGCTCCCAGATCGCCTCACAAGGCTAAGCTACCACTCCTCACCAAGATGGGTATCCCAACTCCCACAAGTTAAGTCAGTCAAGTAGATATTTCTATAGCATAACGTTACACAAACATAATACGATCTAACCTCCATCTCCTCCCTTCATTATATAGAGTTTTGTGGTTCCTTACTTTCCTAAAATCTCGTTTAATTAAGTTTTAAAAATTTAAATCCTAAAAATTCATCCCCGTACAAGTGTCACCCATCCCCTTCCTTCCTCCATAAATTAATTTCTTTAATTAATTAATTATCTTTATTTCCCTCACCCACTTAGAGTTACTCCTAGAATAACCCCTCGGTGTCCCCATATTTTCTTACAAGTTTTAATGGCTTTCCCCAATATTAAGTTGCTAGTTTAGTTTAAATTAGAAAGCTCTTAAATGGTAGATACTTTCCTAAGTTTGACTTTCCACTTTTTCCCTTATGTTCCCTTTTTCCCTTTTTATGTTTACCTCTTTTCCTAGTTTCCTATTTTTTTAGATTTTCCCTCTTTCCCCTTTTTAATTAGAACTTCAAAAAGGCAGGTGGAAATTAACCCTTTTTCCCTTTTCTCATTTAATTAGTATATTTTAAATTATCAAAAACATAAAACAATTAATTCCCCTTTTTTATTTAAATTTTATTCCAACAGAGATTTTTTTATATGAATAAATTAAATTTCTTACTCCCTCTGTGTTACAAGATTTAACGAAGATCATTGTCATTATTTATTTTGTTTATATATATATATATATATATATACACACACACACACCATTTTTTTTTATAAAAGGATAAAATTTTACCATTAGCATAATTTAGACTTAGACCTTAATTTTTGTGATGGGCGATATTTTATTAGGGAAAATGTTTTTAAAAATTATTATCACATTGTTCATCCTAAGGTCGTCTAGGTTCATTCATTTATCAATAACAACGCGACGTGCCCTTCAGGACGCACTAGGTGCTCCAAGGGTGCCACTCGCCTCTTGACTGACTTGGTAGACATCAATAACCCCTGGAGTCAATACTCCGCTAGGTGAACTTGTGGGAGACTAAGCACCTCTAAGGAATAAGGCCCCCGCCTTATTGCGTGCCCATTAAAATCATCATGAGCGACTATCGCAGTCTTCCCTCATGGCATCGTGGGTCCTCTCGAACTAGGTAAACATTAACCTAGAGTTCGAGCCACAGTGGGATTGCTAGTAGGCTGTGGCAAGGCTACTGTCCACACCTCTCCCTCAACATCTCTGGTAGTCATGTGTGACCCATTTACTCCACATGTGAGTATGGTCGGAAAGAGATCGTCAGCCTGCATCTTCAACAAATCATGTTAGAACATATCCATATCATATCATCTAATCAGATGCATTAATATCAAAGTAAAACAATCAAACCCCAATGGTACACTCCCTGACTTGATCAAGAGTCCAAGGGTTTCCATTGATGCCTCTACATCCTCGAGGTCAAAAATCCTACACCCTCAGTAAACCGATTCAATAGCACCTGTCTATGTCAATGCAGTAAAACAACATGTCATCAACCCATAACGCCTCATAATCAAAATCAAAAGTTTTAATAGCATAATAATCCGAATCACTTACAAGCAAGTGTCCTCAAAGAATAAGTTCGCTCAGTGCACTAGAGCAGGATGTTACAAGTTCAAGTTCCACTTGACAACTATTTGATAGGAAATCAATGAACTCCAGTGTGATTTCTAAGTTGCATTATACTCCTTCCCCTTGGTAGAAGTCCCAAGTTACCCACTTCTTAGTGAAAACACATATGATCTAGGTTAAATAGATAATTGGAAATAAATTTGTGGTTGGAGCTCTTCGAATTGCGGCACTTTGTCACTACTCTTGATATAGCTTCGATTTCCTGCTATGATACCATATTATGAAATGATCTAGATCACTAAATGAGGAAACTCTGAATAGGTTTGACTCACATAACTAATCTCAAAGAAAGATACTCACAATAACACCACATGTATTATCAATGAGTATGTGATACACTTTTTACAAAGGAGTTTACTTCCTTATACATCATTGTTCATTAAACAAATCATTTTGATTGTTTTACACACACAAAAAAAACATTAACATATTCTAAAGTCATAAAGTGACTTTATTACATAGTGGACCATATATCTCTAATAAAAGACTACCTCCCCATTCTTGGAGGATTTTGGTTCCCAAATGCTCTTACTCAAGGAGGTTGGGAAAATTTCCCTCTACTTTCTCCCTAGTGTATGATTTAGCCTTCACTAGAAGTTGTCCTAACAACCCACCTTGTTGAAGCTCATGCTATCCACATTCAATTGCTTTGGATGTATTTTGCAAAATTGATCCTGTACTACCTCTCCCTAAGCTTTTGTTTCTAGGTCCTCTACGGTTGGTAAGACTTGTCCATCTTTATTCTAGTCTAACATGGAAGGCTCGTAGAGT
Organism: Picea sitchensis; assembly: GCA_010110895.2. NCBI lineage: Eukaryota > Viridiplantae > Streptophyta > Pinopsida > Pinales > Pinaceae > Picea > Picea sitchensis. The sequence goes on from SNQJ01S0096151.1 coordinate 15,728, forward strand.
TACAAATTTTCCGTATTTGCTACTAAATAAATAAGCATATACAAATGTAGAATGATTCTATAGGCATTATCAAATACCTTATCCAAAACTTCAAAATGACCATACCAGAGAGCCTAGCTCTTCTTACAATGACCTTGTATCCTTTCTTTGTTCAAATGAAACTGGACTTGTATTTTTCCAACGAATTCTTCAATGTCTCATATAATTGCGAATGAATATCTCTACTATTATCAATGAATATTTCAACCTTCGATGCTTCACCTATGACGCCTTCCCTTGCCCCTAATTTCCATCCTATATATAACATCTAGATATGGATATCCAAAGCAAGTTTCGAAGTGATAATTATTGGTGGAGGTGTGCACTGCTTCAATGTAATAGCATTGAATGTAAATAGAATTTTTGTTTGAGGTTCGTAGGTGCCTTTGATTGAAACCCCTCAAAATTTGAACCAATGCCATGTTCACTACTTATGTCTGTGGTTGGAAAGTTGTTGATCTCTTTAATTTGGTTCTAGATGGAAATTTTTTTTTAATTCCTTGGATATGTCTGTGGATGGAAAGTTGTGGATCTCTTCAAATTGGTGTTGTGTGGTGACTATTGCATAGGGTCATATTTCCAAGCTCAATTCGCCAGATCCAACGCCCTCCTCATACATGAAACTAATATGGAAGGAGTTGCACAAGAAGCATCACCTTCTCCAATTGTTGGTTTAAACTATGAAATCACACCCTTTTTACAGACCAAAAGCAAAAACACACGTGTCCTCACTCTTTCACCCAGATCGGAGGATCAATCCCTTTGCTTTGCTAGTCCACCTTAGCCGATCCGATTTAATTTTGTCGATCCCACTGAGAAATCGAAAATTAGGCTTCACTTTGAAATAGAATACATAGATTACGAGGATCCAACAGATCTCTAAACCAACTAGAATAAACTGAAACTAAAGACAATTACAATTGAAGTCTAACTACAACTAAATTGGACAATTGGAAGACAAGAAGACAAAAAAAGTTAATAACAAGGAGATTACTCCAACAAATATCTCTTTTGACATATTTTTCATTCTTACTGTGATAAGACCTTAGAAAACCAAATATGAAACTTTTATACATAAAGGAATATATAATTACGTGGATTTCAAAGCAAATCGTCGTAATAGAGAGAATCCCATAAAAAAACAAAAACTTCAAAAAATGCATAAAAACCCCAAATTTTGCAAAGCCTTCATTCAAAAAAAGCACACCTCCGTTGGAAAGCTAGCAAAGTTTGATTGAAGAAAAATGTGTGCAAACAAAGACCAAATTCAAAGCCTATATTCATCTAGAAAAAAAATCACCTCCATTGGACAACTTGCAAAGTTTGATTCAAGACAATCTGAAGACAAATGTATGCAAAAAACAGACCAAATTTAAAGCATGTAATGTCCATGGACGAAAGTTTCAACTGACAATGTATTTGTTGGGAGCTAAAAATTTGTGTCCAGATGCAAAACCCGTTATCCAACCTTCCCCAAATTTAAACAATTTTTAAAACAACGAGCCTCGGCCATGGTAAAAATCTGTTGAGATAAAATCTGGGTTTTCACTAGGGCAGCAGTCCACGCAAACCTTGTGCTATGAGTTTTGTGTTTATGTTACTTGCACCGCTTATGTTTATGTTACTTGCACTGCAAGGATTAGAACCTGAAACTTTGCGATTAGTTGTACAAGTACATTTTTGGGGAGAGAATAGCTCATCGTCTCCATTTTGCTAACCTCTAAAATTACATTTAGATAATAATAAACAAAACTTTGACTAAACTTATATATAATTTGGTATATCTGGTTTTAGTACAATCAATAATGTATTTATAATTATAAGAAATTGTGAAACAAAAGTGATTAGCCTCCTATGCTACGATTACTCCTCTTAATCAATAAATTCTCATGACTAAACCTATATATAATTTTGTATATGTGGTTTCAGTACTGTCAATAATTATATGAATTTGTGAAACAAAAGTGATTAGCCTCCTATACTACATTTACTCCCCTTAATCAATAAATTCTGATGTTTTGTTAGAAGAAATCATTCCCTGTATACATGGTTAAACTGATTTTTCTATCCAATTTGATAAAATAAAATTTCTACCTTGTTTATGCTATTTTACTCACCTTAATCTCTGTATAGATAGTTTAACTAATTTTTCTATTCAATTTGACAAAATACAATTTCTACCTAGTTCAATTAGCAAACCTTAATCTCTGTATAGATAGTTTAACTAATTTTTTTTATTCAATTTGACATAATACAATTTCTACCTAGTTCAATTAGCAAACTCTAGTACAATAACATTTACCAAATCTAGTTCAATGACCCTTTCTTGCTTCCAACGCTCTTTCAATTATGACTATATTATAGTACATAAAAGCATGCAACGATGACTAGAACAGAAAAGAAAATACAAAAATGACTAGAACAGAAAAGCATACAAGGGTGACAAGAACTCCGTTAAATTCTGAAAATCAACAAACCTAAAGCATAAGCAACATGATGGCACTTCTAATTGAAACGGTGGTAAAATTTTAAAAATGGTAGCAAAATGTCTGATTTTGTTTTTTAAAGGACTACTATGTCACCAAATCTACATCAGTTTGGACAAGATATTTTCTCCTCACAACGTTGTTGAAATGCTTTATGCGTGTGACTATAATCTTGTTCTTGGCAAAACACAAACTAAGACTTTTACATGACTAAAATTACCTAGAAGCTCCTTTTATTAATATGTGACTTTTCTATTAAAGGTCTTAAGGCCTAAGTTCATGTTAAAAAAATCCCAAAAGCTCCTTTTATTAATATGTGACTTTTCTGTTAAAAGTCTTATGGCCTAAGTTCATGTTAAAAAAATCCCAATAAACAGTAAATATCTACAAACTTTCCATCCATGAATGACTTTTTCTAAGCATTCTACAATCTTCATAGTTTGTATTACCTCTTGATTTGAAAGCGATAAAAAGTAGTTGTTGAAGTACATATTAACCAACATTTACATTAAAAAAAATGTTTTTTCAAGATCATAAACAAGTAAGCTATGGCAATATTGATCAACATACATGACAAATTACAGTTCAATTTCCCGTACTCAAAGAGGAAGCATAGCAGCAGTTGAGTAGAAAGTCCCACTTACTCGGAAACTAGAAGACATACCCTCAACCATTTCTAATCAAAACTTAATATACTTTGTTTGACCCACCCACTCTCTCATCAAAAATATTTCCTAACATGTTTTTCTAAACCATGACTTCAATTTCTAAGAATGGGCTGAAAGGGTCATTTGGCTAGTTCATATTAGAGACTGCCATTTGTGAAAGTGCATGGAGAAATTGCAATACTTTACAGATGAGAACAAAGAATAGCCATAGGGTTGA
>SNQJ01S0096153.1:0-14006 GCA_010110895.2 Picea sitchensis
TTACTTGAACAAATTAAAATCTTAAAGGATGAAAGAAAGGAGAATCTAGAATAAAAAAAAGACAATAGGTCAAAAAAATAAGGAAGAAATTTTACGATTAAGATGAAATAATCAAGATTTATTAACTCAGATTAAAAAGTTGAAGCATGATAAGAAGAATTTACAGGAAAATCTAGATCGCAAAACATCATTAGTCGATAAGGAAACAATGACAGACCCAAACAACCTTACAACTAAAAAGGAGGCAAATCCAACAGATGTAAAGAAATTTTCAAATGTCGAAGAAGAAACAATCCAGGGGTATGAAGAAGACTCAATTCCAAAAGTTAATCAAGAAAAATATACAAGTATACGAAGTAAATACCAAGTTTCAAGGATGCCTTATTGTCATCCTAATCACAAAATTCCATACTTCATCCACTCAATGCATCAACAGAAACAAATAACCGCTATGTCAAACAATATTACTTCCACTACAAGTCAGGTTCAAAATAGAAGTGATAATGGAAGTATAATGCAGTGGAATTAATATTCCATTTGTTTTAATTAATGTAGGAACAACTTTCCAACAAGCTATGGATACTTCTTTTCGTGGTTTAATCAAGAAATATGTTGTTTCTTATCTAGATGATATTACAATTTATTCTAAGAAACATTTAGATCATATTTCTCATCTTAAACAAGTTTTCGAAAGATGTCGAAAGTATGGAATTTCTTTAAATCCTAAGAAATCATTTTTTGCTCTTCAAGAAGGTAAACTTTTGGGATTTATAGTTTCCAAAGAGGGAATTTCAATTGATCATTCTACGGTTAAAATTATTTCTCAAATTCCTTTGCCTCATAGTAAAACATCTACGCAATATTTCCTCGGACAAATCAATTTTGTGAAGCGTTTTATCCCATATTTCACAGAAACAGTCTTACCTTTTCCACATATGATAAAATAAGACATATTATTCAGTTGGAATACAATTGAAAAAGATGCTTTAAATTCTATAAAGCAAGTCATCATTCAAGCACCTTCTTTACTCACTCCTAACTATGATAAGGAATTTATTCTTTATACTTTTTCATCTAAAAGATCTTATGCATGTATGTTATAAAAAACGATCAAAACATAAAAGTACCTATTTCTTTCGAAAGTTCAACATTGCAAGGAGAAAAATTAAAGTATTCTAATGTTGAAAAACAAGCTTATGCAGTTTTCAAATCCATTAAACATTTCAAACCTTTCCTTATCAAATCTCATACCAAGGTAATAGTTCCACATCCTTTAGTCAGAATTCTGCTCATTCAGAAAGACTTAGTGGATAAGAGAGGAAATTGGGTAACAACATTACAAAAATATGATTTAGAGATAAAACCTACAAATATCATTTGAGGTCAAGGTTTATGCAAGTTATTAACTGAAACCATTGATACTACATCTAAAAATGTGGAAAAGGTAAATATTATTGAAGATATACAACATGTATGTGTTACTCCGGATATTCCTGGTTCATAGTATTCAGATTTAATTTATTATCTTAATTTGAAATCCACACAATATCAACTTATTAATAACGTTCTTTTCATAAATAATTATGATTCAATATTACTTCGATGTTTAGAAAAACAAGAAGCTGATAAAGTTTTATTTGACTTGCATGGTGGACCTACAGGTGGTCATTAAAGAGGTGATATACAACTACACACAAAATTTTACATGTAGGTTATTATTGGCCAACGCTATTTAAGGATTCTCATGCATATGTTCTAAAGTGTAAAAACTGTCAAACTACAACCGGACGAGAAAATAAATCAACACTACCTCTGCAGCGAGTCATTATTAACCCATTTGAACAATGGGGACTCGATAGTATTGGTGAAATGTCTCCTAATTCCTCCAATCAACATAGGTATATTATTATAACCACCAATTATTTTACAAAGTGGGTGAAATCCATTCCTTTGAAATCAGTTTCAACTGATCATGTAATATCATTTTTAGATCATCTTATTATTACAAGATTTGGTCTTCTAAGCACATTAGTTTTTGATAATGCATCTTATTCTTATGCTCCATCACTTACATATTTTACACTTCATAAGGGCATTAAAATAAAACATTCAGATAATTATTATCCTCGGGGTAACAGTTTAGTTGAATCAACAAATAAAAATCTTTTAAGAATTATTAAGAAAACCATCAGTGATAACCATAAAAATTGACACAAGTCTTTGATCTATGCATTGTGGGAATATCAAATTATTTATAAGGCATCACAAGGTACTTCCCCTTACTTTTTAGTTTATGGGAAAGAAGTTATTCTTCCACCAAATATTTCTATACCATCCTTAGCTTTAGTATAGTCTACTGATGAACAACCTTTCTCTAGTATTTAATATCATACAAATCAGAATTTCAAACTAGAGGAAGTGAGGGATAAAGATAAGAATAATTTTTCTAACCATCAGATGATCATTAAAAAGTGGTTTGATAATAGAGTTGTATGTAACAAAGATTTTGAAGTTGGTGACCTAGTTTTGAAATGGGATAAATCCCATGAAGAGAAGGTAAACATTCGAAGTTCCAAAAGGTGTGGTTAGGTCTTTTCCAGGTTGCTCAGAAAATTTGGTCCATCTACTTTTATTTTGCAAACTCTTGAAGGTATAGAAGAGTCTTTTCATGTAAATGGGTTAATCTTCAAAAAATATTTTTCCTAAAAAGATATTTTAATCCTTGAAAAATAGCTGTAAAATTTTTGTATAAGAATCTTTCTGATTTTCTTCCTTTCATTTTGTTTTTTATTATTTTTTGTTGTTGATCTGATATAATAATTGGATACATTTGTTAATCAGTGGTATTTGAAATTATTTTTGGTAAAGAGAGAAGATAATTTAGATTGTTTAAAATAACAAAAGTTCTTTAAAGAAAAAAACAAAGGATAAATTTTATGACTAGTTTATCTCTATAAAGAATTGAAAAAAAATTAAAATGCTCTTCAACAAAGTCTCTTTGGAGTAGTATTATGTCCCTTAAAATAAATTGATTGATTGGGAAATATTATATCATAAGAAGAACATTTTAGTTCTCATTTGATGATTCAGAAATAAATAAATAACTCTCTATAGATCACCCCCACTCTATTCTCGACACTGCTCAAATGCAACCAGTAAGTCATAAATTAAAGATAAAAGTTGAAATTTTAAATAAGAAAAAATGAGAATGTGGGAAATATATGTTAACCCATCGGGGTACTGAATAGGCATGTTGGCAGCGGGTACATGATTATATGATATTAAGGTAACTTCATCGGGGTACTAAATAGGCCTGCTGGCAGTGAAACAATACCGAGTACAATGAGTTAAAAACACATTATTCTGACATAGTGATGAGGCTTTATTTATTAATCAAATAAAAAGATTCATTTCACAATCATAATATTAATAAATTCTCCTAATCCCCTCCAATGAGATAGAGTTAAAGAGTACTAGTACTGTTTTATTTTCTTATCGTATTTCTTGCGATCTGATATATTATTCTTTGTCTTATATATAGAGATAGTTGGTTTCAAGAGTGTGTCACCATTTGTTGTAGAATACAATGACCTCCCAAATTTTGTATTATAAATAAAGATTTGGGACCCTTCTTTTTTCATTTTTCAAAAAATCAAATTTTATTTTACCTAAATAATGTTTCCAGTTTTGACAATTTTGGACATTCTTCTAATCTCTTTGAGTTTCATTCAATCATTAAGGAATTTTTTTTTCGGATGATAAAGGTTTTGATTAAAATTTTGGTTTTTAAATTTTTTTATCTCACATATTCCTTATGATTTCTTCCTCATTTCAAAGAGATACAATATTTGACAAGCTAAAGTTTTTTTTATTTTTTTGTCAATTTAAGAAAAAACAACACTCTAAACCATAATCGATTTTAATCTATTGAAATCCTACTTGGACTGTCATAGCTTTGATTTTCATGATCTATAATCAGTTTTTTAATATTTTGTTGTGGTATGTTATCCAGACATCATAAATTTAACTGAAGTAATGAGGTATTAATTCAGGATCCTTTCAACCTGCATACAAACAATACTCCTTTTCTTGAAGTGCATTGTTCGCATCCACATGTATTGTTCAATTGTATCTCCATATTCATGAGTTAATACATATTTTGTTTCTTCCTTGAAATAAGGTTTTGCTTTAAGAATTGAAACCCTATCTTCATTCATTTTCAAGCAAGGGCTTGTTAATGATGGTTTTCCGAACTGTAGTGTGGTAAACTATTGTTAACATGGGAATTATTTCCAAGGTAGAACCCACTGTTGATATTATTGAATCCTAGAAAGATTATTTTCCAAACTTTGAGAAGGTTAGATGGATATTTTTTTTGCACATGTTTAATGGTCATAACGAGTAGGTCACCAAATCTTTTTCACGAACTTTTAATGGTGAACATGCCAAAATTGGGGATATACAATTACAACTTGATGAAGAAATAATATCGAGAGCTACTAAATTGTCATTGAAAGGAGAATGCTGGTCTAAAACCAAAAGGGTGAAGGAGATTCCTTGGTAAAAAATTATGGTTTCTCCCGAATGAAAATATGATTATAATGGTATTCTCATATCCTCAATCAAAGAAAAATGGCATTTCATGTTAGCAGTTATTAAGGGGTTTATCACATGTGAGGGAAGATATAACATTCTCTTTATTTATCACTTTCATATTTTAACGGTCTTCATGGATTATGAGTTGAACATTCATGGGTTATTTCTTAAAAGCCTATCTAAAATGGCACATTTCTATCAAAGAGAGAGTATCAATTTAGAAAGAAATGTTTTTAATCATGATTTAGTGAAAAATATGATCGAATTTCAGTTACAACAAAATGGCGATTCTTGGGATAAATTCATGAAGAGAAATCACTTTTAGGTTAATTCTGAAGCATATTCACATTTTCATATTTCTCAGAAAGAATCCCCAGACCTTGTAGAATATTTATTTATGCCTTACCCTCATGCTTCTTCTCCTCTTCAAAACACCAGGAGGGTTACTCACAATCAAACTGTCAAATTTAACCTTAGCCTGGAATCGTGTGTTTTCAGTGAAGTACCCTGCGATTCTTCCAAAGCTTCCAAGAAAACTGTATTTTCCTCACTTTCATCTAAATGCAACCCACCTGTTACCAAAAAAAATGATGATTCCATTAATCTTGTTGATTTTATGAACAAAAGGCAAGGAACAAAAATTTCAAGAATGCTCAGAAATAAATATAGGAAAACCTCAAAAATTAGTTCTCCTATACAGGTTGATTATGAAGAGCTGGTTATGAATTAAGAAGTCTCTTACCCATAACATGTTTCCCCAAAACACGTTTCTTCACAGGAAACAATTGAAAATATTTCTAAAGAAAAGGAAAAGGAAAGAACTGAAATCGTTCCCAATCTAAAGGTTTCTTTCTGGAAAGATAAATATTATTCAGTGGTTCGAGTGTTACAGGATAACATAATTGATTTGGAATTAGAAAATCAACTCCTTAGATCATATAATAGAGCTTTGATCAATATCCAAATAAGACAGGTTTCATGGATCAAAGAAGATAAAAGGAAAAATGCAGTTAATTTTAACTCTCAAGGAGTTAATATTTTCATTAATTTTGATTTCAAGATAATTTCCAATAATTCTCAGTGTTAAAATACTTCGGTTATTGGTACGAGTTTAGCATTTTTTAGTTTAGTTTGCAATTTTCATTAATTTTAGTTAATAAAATAGTAGTTACAAAATTTCATTTTTATATTTTATTAATTTATGTTTTTCTTTTCTTTTGTTTTTACAAGTGTAAAAAGAACGTCCTAGAAAATGAGGGAAATAATAAAATTAGTTTCCAGACATTGAACAGTTAGTTGTTTTTATTTTTATATACTTAGTTGATTTAGTTTGGGGAATTAAACAATTTTGTTATTTTTCCATTCTAAATGTATAATTGTTTATGGTTATGGAAGTCAATTTCCATTATTGAATTCCTTCAATATAAAAACAGTGAAGGAAATACAATGAAGGGGAGTGTTCAGTTTTTTGGATAGAAAACATAGCTTATACATTGTTGTACAATTTTTGGTTTTGATACATTATTATGAAAATCTTTATGACTTTGAATATTAATACAAGAAACCGATATTTGGTACTATTACTGGTATTCGAGTGGTTTTTTTTTTGAAATCAAAGTTTTATCCGGATTATGTGTTGATGATACTACAAGTTGATTTAGTTAATTACTATTGATAAATTAAATCAATTTAATTTCTTATTTGACACATTATTTTAGTTTTTAATATGTATGTGAATTACTCTTGGAATTATAAGTCTGTGTTAATTATTTAATCAAGTTTAATAATTCATTTTTAGTTAATTTAATTAAATATTTGTTTTGTAGATATATATCTTAGAACATTGTTTATTTTACTTTGATTCATATACTATTTATAATCGAGATCACTATTATATTTTTCTTTTTTAGTTTTATTTTATTTTAGTTAATGGGTAAATTCATGAAGGTGGGTAACACTTTTGTGAGAATCTGATATCCAAAATTCCGAAACACTTTTTTTCGGCCGAACTAATATTTTTTTCGACCGAAAGTTTTATTTTTTCGGCTGAAATATGTTTCGTTCGAACCTTTGAACTTCAAATCGAATGGTACCATGACGATGCCCTCGATTTTCATGTACAATTTTAGCTAGACGGATTTTTTTCATTCAGTAACATCTTTTTGGCCGAAATTTATTCCGGCCGAAAAGTTATTTTGGTCAAAAGAATTTTTTGGCTGAAATATATTTTCGGCTGAAAAAAGGTTTATATATTACCCGCACATCACGACTATTATGGATTTTCTGAGTTCTTTGTGATAATTGATAGTGTTAGAGTGAGTGTTGGGGATAGTTTATAGTGTTAATGTGAGTGTTGGTGTGGTTGTGTTAGTGTGAGTGTTGGCGTGGTTGGTCGGCTGCGGAAAGGTGGTCGGAGCTGTGGGTGGGTCTTGGAGCTGCCGGCTAGTCTTGGAGCTGCGGGTAAATTTCTTTAAATATCTGTAAATTTAATTAACTGTAATCAATCAATTAAAAATAGTTTAATTTCTTCATAGTTTCACAGTTAGTTAGTCATAATAGCGAGTGTATTTTCTAGATTGACTTTGTGATTTTTGAAACGTCCAATCTAGAAAACTCACATAAAAAAAAAACTCATACACAGTAAATCTAAATTGAGGTTAGGGGAAGAGTAAATTACATTTTGTAACACAATAACCTATCATCAAATTCATGATATTTTGGTAGCCTTGGTGGCAAAGGTGAGTATGACTGCCATGAGGATGTTTTACACATGTTCCCGCACCACATACATCTCACTCACATGTTGAAACCAATCAATACCAAAATTATCTACGAATATCCCAAAAATGTCCCGCAGCTTTAGGCCTTCAAAGCCCATAAATAAAATTTAGAAATTAGAAATTATAGACATCCAGCTAGATGGTTATGGTGAAAGTACTTACAACTGAACTGTTCTGAATAGATTAAGTTACCACGGTGTACTTCTGAAGTTGCTGAAGGATATAAGGCATCGGTTCAAGAGGTATTTAATGTGCCTACACGCACAAATAACTTGTAGAATCATGAAAAAAATACAGAACTTGTCAAGCCAAAATCTATTTAGAAATAGAAATAGGATCTATAAATCTGACAGAAAATTGGAATTAAGCTTACAGTTGGGTATAATGCAGGGAAGATATGAGAGCTCCTTATTATTTTCATGTTGTCTCCTCCATCCATGTTTTCACTCACACCTGAAGAATGAATAAACCAACGATTCTTTGCATATTCCCATTCCGTAGCCATAAAAATTGTTGGGTATGTGTTATATTATTTGCATGTGTGTGTGTGGGCGCGTCAAATTCGACAACTGCGTCTGACGATCCCTCTAGCAATGCTCTGTGTGTCGTGTTCTCTGGGCGCTTTCCTAGGGGGGTCCCTGGGGGGGGGTAGGTATGCCCCCTCTAGTTACGCGTAGTGTTTGGCACTGGTTGTTAGCTCGAGGATGACAGGTTTCAGGGCAGTGGCCCAGATTTGTTTGGGGGTGGTTTTTGCTATTTTTAGCAGTTTTCTAAATTAATCCCGGATTAAGGGATTAGGGTTTTGGTATCTACAGAATACCTAAAAACATTGTATATATTGTATGGTGAATGGTGAAATTCGATATAATGAATATAAGAAAGGTTTTCCCAGTTGAGGGTTTCTGATATAAAATCTCGGTGTACTCTGTGTATGAGCCATTGATTAAATTCTGTTTTTCTTAAGAATATATATGCATTGCTTTACTTCACAGGTTTGAAACTCATATGTGGTATCAGAGCTCGTTTTTGGCTTCAGAGGGATGCCTTTGTTGTTGAGGGTTTGGCTCGGTCTTGATAGATCAAGTTTATCTTGGGTCTGTGGTAAACCTGGGTTTAGTGGGAGCTTTTGAAGTGGTGATTTGAGTGTAGAAAGAGTAATGGAAAGCTCTTCTAGAATCGAGATAGAGAAGTTCAACGGTAAAAACTTTGAGCTATGGAAGCTGAAGATGGAGGACCTTCTTATAGACAAAGAACAATGGATCACTATGGATCCTGGTACACAACCTACTGGTACACTGTCTACTAGCACACAGGCTACTAGTACACAACCTACTAGTACACAAACTACCAGTACACCACCTACTCGTATGTCGAAGGAAGATTGGGAGAAGTTAGACAGAAGAGAAAGGAGTACTATTCGACTATGCCTAGAGGATTAAGTGTTGTTGAATGTCTCAGGAGAATCTACAGCCAAGGAACTATGCGATAAGTTGGGGAATTTGTATCAATCAAAGTCCCTGGTAAACAAGTTGTTTCTTCGAAAGAAACTGTATCATCTTAGGATGGAAGATGGATATTCTGTGACAGAACATCTAAATTCCTTTAGTACTCTCGTAAGTCAACTTGTCTCTATTAATATTACAATTGCAGAAGAAGATAAATGTATTACTTTGTTATTTTATTTGCCAAACTCTTTGGATAATATGGTTGTAGCAATAGGTAGTACCACTCAATCTACATTGAAGTATGAGGATGTAGTTGCATCCTTGTTATCTGAAGAGATGAGGTGGAAAAGCATGGATGGTCATAACATAGATACTTTATTTGTAAGAGGTCATACCCAAGACAAGAATCCTAGTAAGTCTTTGGGGAGGGGAGATCTAAATCTATAGGTAGATCTAAGTCTCTAGGAAAATCTTTGAGGAAATGTTGGAAGTGTGGTAAAATTACAAGAAAGATTGCAAGTCTAAGAAGGTTGAAAAAACAAAGGGATCTGACAGTACCTCTTCCACAGAGACGAAAACATCCACTGAAGAAGGAGATGATGTTTACCTGGAATCTATAGGTACACATGCATACCATTATGTATGGTTGATCGACATAGCTGCGTCGTACCATATGACTCCTCACAGGGAGTGGTTCTCTAAATATGAAAAATATGATGGTGGTGATGTATTCCTAGGAGATGAATCAACTACCAAAATCATGGGACGTGGAAGGGTTAAGTTGTTTCTAAAATATGGAAGGATTAGAACTTTCCCTGGGGTTTTGCACATTCCAAAACTTGTCAGGAGCCTAATATATGTAAGAAAGTTGGATGATGCAGGAGTGCATACTATATTTGGAAAGAACACTTGCAAGATGGTATGAGGAGAAATGGTGTTGATGAGGGGAGTTTGGTGTGTAACTCTGTATAATTTGTTGGGAAGCACGTATACTAATGGGTGTAACAGTTCTATTGTCCCTGAGTAGAGAAATGAAGGAGACAAGACCAATACTATCCCAGAAAAGAAGACCATGTTGTGGCATCAAATACTAGGGCATATTGGGGAAAAGGGCCTTCAAACACTACACGGTAAAGTTATGGTTGAAGGTATGTCTAATTGCAATATTTATTTTGATTTCTATGAACATTGCATATATGGTAAACAAAATCGAGTAAGATTCCCATCTGGTGCTACAAGAGAAAAGGGGGTCTTAGAGTTGATACACAGTGATGTGTTTGGACCTATTCCTATTCCATCCCTAGGTAAATCTATGTATTATGTTTCATTCATAGATGATTTTTCAAGGAACACATGGATTTATTTTCTTAGAAAGAAATCTAAGGTATTTGATAAATTTAAAGAGCTTAAGGCTCTGGTAGAAACTCAGACAGAGAAAAAAATAAAGGTGTCGAGAACAAATAATGGTGGAGAATTCTGCGGAAATGAATAATTATGTAAGAAGTGTGGTATAGCAAGGAAGAATACTACTCCATACACTCCTCAACAGAATGGAGTTGCAGAAAGGATGAACAGGACACTAATGGAAAAATCAAGGAGCATGCTCAGCGGTGCCGGGTTAGGACAAGAATTCTGGGTGGAGGTAGTGGGTACAACATTTTACCTGGTCAATCGGCCACCTTCATTAGTGTTGGATGATAAAAATATACACGAGGTATGGTCTGGAAAGAAACCCTCTCTTCAACATATTAGAGTGTTTGGTTGTGATGCTTATCTATGTGTTCCAAAGGAAAATAGGAGTAAGCTGGATAAAAAGGCTGAAAAGTGTATCTTTATTGGTTATAAAGATGGTGTGAAAAGCTATAAGCTTTGGAACCCATAAACCAAGAAGATTGTTTACAGTCGAGATGTTGTTTTCAAAGAGGTAAAAGATGTGTCCAAACAGGAATTCCTACCAACACAAGACGAACTTGAGAAAATAGAGCTTGAATTGGATGATGCAAAATCTGAATCATCTAAAGAAGAGGAAGTAGAAGAAGAAGAAGAAGAACCTCATACCCCAGTATTGAGGAGATTAGTGAGAGATAAAATGAAACCATAAAGGTATAGTCCACCTTATTTCCATTCCAATTTTTCTTTATCTATTACTGATGATGATCCCAAAACTGTGAGGGAAGTAGTGAATTCAAAGGATAGTAAACTCTGGAAGAAGGCCATGGTTGAAGAAATGGATGCCATGGATAATAATGAGGCATGGGATATAGTTGATTTTCCATCTGGAAGAAAATATGTTGGTAGAAAATGATTGTTTAAGAAGAATTTTAATGCACAAGGTAAAGTGGAGAAATCCAAAGCTTGGTTAGTAGCAAAAGGTTATTCCCAGGTAGAGGAAATTGACTTTGGTGAGATTTTTTGTCCTTTTGCTAAGTTAACTTCTATTAGATTTCTTTTATCTATTGTTGTTGCTTTTGATCTTGAAGTGGAACAGATGGATGTGAAGACAACATTCCTACATGGGGATCTGGAAGAAGAAATCTACATTAAGCAACCATAAGGCTTTGTAGTGAAGGGAAAGAAAGAATTGGTCTGTGAGTTAAAGAAGTCACTATATGGTCTGAAGCAATCACCTAGGATGTGGTACCAAAAGTTTGACACATACATCCTTGGATTGGGATTTGTAAGAAGTAGAGATGATCATTGTGTATATTCCAAGCAGGTTGGTAACCACTTCATTTATGTAGTGTTCTATGCTAATGACATGTTGTTGGTAGGAAATAACATGGATGTTATCAAGGAGGTAAAATCGCAGCTATCCTCCAAATTTGACATGAATGATATCGGTGCTGCTAACTTCATTCTAGGAAGGGAGATTAAAAGAGATCGTGCAAATAGGAAAATCTGGTTGAATCAGAGAAAATATGTTGAGATGATATTGTAGAAGTTTAATATGCATGCAAGTAAACCGATCAAGGTTCCTATTCCTATAGGTGTAAATTTATTTGTAGATCAGTGTCCCAAGACACAGGAAGATGAAGAGGACATGTCCCATGTTCCATATGATAGTGTAGTTGGAATTTTGATGTATGAAATGGTATGTACTAGACCGAACATTGCACATGCAGTGGGATTTTTGAGCAGGTATATGTCAAAACCATGAAACAAGCATTGGACAATAGTAAAGAGGGTCTTTAGGTATCTTCGTAGCACTACCAGTTATGGATTGTGCTACCAAGGAAGACCAGGATTGGACAGAGTGGTGGACATACATGGCTTTGTTGATGCATACTGGGCTAGAGATATGGATCGCAGAAGATATACAAGTGGGTATGTGTTTAACCTATTTGGAGGAGAAATCAGTTGGATGAGAAAAAGACAGGCTGTAGTGGCACTCTCAACTACATAAGCTGAATACATGGCAGTCACTCATGCAAGCAAGGAAGCAGTATGGTTATAAAGATTGTGTTTAGGTATTGGGTTGGTATAACAAGCAGTGAGATTAGATTGTGACAGTCAGAGTGCAATATTCCTGGAAAAGAACCCAACTTATCATTCAAAGACAAAGCATATTGATGTTCAGTATCACTTTGTGAGAGACGTGGTTGAGGAAAAGAAGGTGTTGCTAGAAAAGGTTGACACTTTGAAGAATGTTGCAGATTCATTGACAAAGTATGTGAGCACATAAAATTTCTCTTGGTGTAGAGTAACATTGGGCATTGCTGCCCTGGATTTTTGGCTATATAATCCCATGGACCCCTGGATGCAAAGAAAACAACAAGTGGGAGAATGTTGGGTATGTGTTATATTCTTTGCATGTGTGTGTGTGGGCATGTAAGATTCGACAACTGCGTCTGGCGATCCCTCTAGTAGTGCCATGAGTGTCGTGTGCGCCAGGTTCTTTCCTAGGGGGGTCCCAGGGGGGGGGGAAGGTATGCCCCCCCTTAGTTATGCACAATGTCCTGATTTTTTTGGTGGGGGCGGTTTTTGCTATTTTAGCGGATTTTGCTATTTTTAGCGGTTTTCTAAATTAATCCCAGATTAAGGGATTAGGGTTTTGGTATCTACAAAATACCTAAAAATATTGTATATATTGTATGGTGAATGGTGAAATTCGATATAATGAATATAAGAAAGGTTTTCTCGGTTGAGGGTTTCCAGTATAAAATCTTTATGTACTATGTGTATGAGCCATTGATTAAATTCTTTTTTGCTTAAGAAAATATATGCATTTCTTTACTTCACAGGTTTAAAACTTACAAAAATCACATACATAGTTTCCATGCGTTGATCTCATTATTCCGCAGCACGAAATAATGGAAATTATGGAAATCATGCCAAAGTCCATCATTTTGGGAGAATCCTGCATTTTCCAAGACAATTAAAACATCTACCACCAAGCATAGAGAACCAACTTGTTCCCTGAAAGTTCAGATGCCGAGATCTTAGTAAGGTCTATTACTCGCAAATTTTTTAAGCTCATTCCTATGCACTAAAAGTTCAAGCTCCCCGACCTCATTCCTAGGCCATTGTTGACCACTTAAAATTAGTGAAAACAAGGTGAAATGGTGGCAATAGTACCTTAGACATGTTGTAATGTGCAAATCTCAAAGTTGTGTTGATTAATATTTAGTGAATATTTTTTATTTTTTACATTGAGATTGTGTTATAATTATTTAAATATTGAGATTGTGTGATAATGATTTAAATATCTAGTTAGTAATTTTACAATTTTATATTGAGATTGCATTATTTGTATTTGATGGATTTTCATATTTTATTTTATTGTTATTGGAAACATAATATAGAACTAAATAATTATTACATGGTGAAATTGAAATCAATTTTGTGGTGCAATGTTTAATAAATTCTGATAAATGTTAAAACATATTTTTATTTTGTTATTCTTTGTTGAAATATAATACAAAAGTAGAATATTATTACATGGTGAAATTGACACCAATCTTGTGGTGCAATGTTTACTAAATTCTTATAAATGTTAGTATAGATTTTTACTATATTATTTTGGAATTGTTGTTTATAACATTTTTTATCTGAAATTTAATTTTTTTTATTGGGAAATTTTGATTTAAAATAAAATGTATATTTGGGTTAATTAAACATTTATCTCAGACACACACACATATATATTTCTCTGTGTGTGTGTGTGTGTGTGTGAGAGAGAGAGAGA
>SNQJ01S0096153.1:18519-36273 GCA_010110895.2 Picea sitchensis
CCAATCTGGATGTTGAATTTGTTCATCTAAAATGAACTGGAAGAGAGATATGGAAGTGAACAACTGCAATTTATGAACATTCCCTATTTGCTTGAGAATTCGATCAGTTTGCCAAGTATTTTAGCTAGAATAATTTGATGTCTTCTGCTAATTGGTGAACATGTAGTATAACCACTCTACTATCAGTGTAACATTGAAATTACTCTCTGAATATGTGGTTTGGGATGACCACTAACCAATTGATACCATGTATCTAATGGTTTTTGAATGACCACTAACCAATCTTGACACTTTTAGGTTTCCAACAACATCCCAATGTATCATATGTATGATTCAATTGCAAGTCATTGAATCACAATTCTTCCAAAGTATCTCATCTACAAACCGCAGTTGCCGATTTGGAAAATTTCATGCCCATCTGGCATAATTGATGTTTTTTGTTGTCGAAACTTTCTGTCTGACAACCACCTTCAATTTCATCATCAATTCCCCCCTTTTTCAGCTGAAATAAGATACCACAAGTGGTTTCATGAACCATCATCACTGGAATTTTAAACTCCCCCCCTTAAGGTGCATGAGAGTTACATCATTGTACTCCCCCGTTCTATGCTTAAGAGAGTACCATACTTGTTCCATTTGAGTACAACACAAAGTGGGCATGCAGAAAAAACCACATGATATCTCATCTCATGAGGGCCATGCTCAAAATATATGCCATAAGGGGACCACTTATGTGAGGTACACAAATTTTATGTGCTACAAGATTGGTCTTTACTCGAGATTGAATTCTTTCGTAATACTTATATAATCGCTTGGTTGTTGATGACCATTTCCAAGGATCAATCCACTCATAGTGAATATTCAATCTTGTAGGTTTCTTCAGTGTTGAACATCTATCTAAAAAATGTTTATTCTTTCCACAGTGCTAGAAAGGATGGAGATCAAAACACTTATTCTCCATGTGAACAACTCGATTACAATGTTGGCATGTCGCATTATGATGTTGAACTTGAACAGGTGAAAGCGAATCTTCTTGAAGGAATCCAACACTTTGAAACTTGATTGGTCTAGAATAATTGAGAATATGAAAGGTAACTTCCTTGTCATATCCAAGTCCTGTTCTATTCTTGTTGTAGATGATTTCTTTCCAAGGTCTGATGATGGGCTTGGAAAGAGTATTCCGAGTCTGATTATGTTGAACTTGAACAACTTCATCTTAATTGGAAGTTTCTTCTGAAGTTGGCTCTCTGAGGTTCTCCTTCACTGACTATTGATCATCATTATCATCATCATCATTATAGAGAGGATTGTTCTTAACAAAAACTAGTTCAGAACACTTCATTGGTTGTTGATTTTTGAGATTTATCAACTCATCATTCAATAGTTTGGATTGTTCTTGAAGAAGTATAACTTTATCTTGTGTCACTTGCAAACAAGTTAACACTAATTGAAGAGTTTCTTTGTTCAATATCACTGTGTTGTCTTCAGTGGTGTTTATTAGAGTGTTCAGTTACTCTAATAATTCACGACTTCGCTCCATTTGAACATGCTTGCTTGAACCTGTCGTTCAATTTCTCTTCTCGCTCTCTTGTACTCGCTCACTTGAACTTGCTTCCGGAAAGTTGAGGATGTTGGTTACCACTGAAAATGCATCCAAAAAACTTGTGATGTTTTACAATTATTTGAGTTAAACTACTCAACCTTGTCAATTTCGAATGAAAATTACAATGAATCTTGGGTGTCGAGCTCAACCAAGAATGCACCCAATTACAAATAAATTCAACTCAATTTTGACACTTAAAAATAAAAATTATTGCAAGTACATTACTTGAAGTTGATGTTGAAGTTGAAGTGATATTAAAATTTGATTGCTTTAATGAGTCCTTGAATATTAGCTTGATGTGTCCATTGATTTGATTGCTTATAAATGCTCACTCATATGTGCTTGATTGTGTTTGAATTATGTGATATTGCATTTCCTTAACTTGTTGTGTACTCCGTGTGTAATGTGTTACAACTATGTTTATGTCAAAACTAGACATTTAACATCCAAACATTCAAAAAATATCCACCAACCATACTACACAATGTGCCACAAAAATAAGACAAACTATTGGGGCTTGTCCTTGACCCTCATATAGTCGCTTGAGAAGAAGAAGAGGGACTAAGATTTATACTTGGATTTAGTCAAATCTTGAAAAAACTTGATACAATTTTCTTAAAATTTCAAAATTTAACTCCTTATCACTCCTTATTTCTTTCGTAACCACAAAAGAAATAAAAATTACAATGTTTTTATAATATACCGAAGAAGAAGTCAACGTGTGTGCCATTCTTGAATTGATGGGTGCACAAATCTCTCAATCAAGATTTTAATAGATTCGCTTCTTGCTCGGAGATGAATGCCATCAAATATGCAGACAAATACCCTTGCATCGATGTTCATGAAGCCATGCATGGAAATGCATCATTAAGCCAACATATCTGCTTCTCTCTCGCCTTGTAGAAGAACTTACAGGAAATAAAAGACAACCATGATCTAGTTGTTGAATTTTCTGGTATCTTTTTGTTTGCAATATGATTGTAGTTAAATTAGCAGATTTGTGGAGGTAGATCTGTGATAACTAAGTTGCAAACTTGCAATAGGTTGTGAATGAATTTGCTAATTCATACACCTACATGCAGCGACTGGAGCCACTGGTATCCACCATTCTTGAGAGAGAACTTTGATCTGCATTTGGAATGAATATATTTTACAATGGTTTACACTGATTTGGGGCATGTAAGGTAGGAACTAAGGGTTTTATGCCAAAATAAGGCATGTTTTGAGGGTAATGGTCGATCTAGGGCATGTGTCAAATCTGAAACTGAACCCACAACACCCACAACTGCAATCAAATTGTTAGCTTAAGAAAATGTTGAGTGCAACCCCTTCTCTATCCAACGATGGCTCTTTGTATTCTCTATCCAACGTAGTCTCAGATTTGAAGAAGAGCTTTAAACAAAATAGTTGTTTTGAAGACAAGAAGATCAGTGAATAGAACATTGGTAGGTGGGCGTTGGTCTGAAGATAGATCGTTGTGTGCTCTATTCAGTACAATATACTATTGCCAGAATACCCATCCACATAGACATTGTCGTAGTGTACAAACCTATGTGAATTGATTCGATTATATATGCCTCTATTGGATATAGGAGAATATTCAACAGAATGATTATATGTAGAATAAAACCTTTAAAAAAAATTGTTTGCCTTTCTTTTTTGTTGAATGGATGAAAATTGGGTTGCCTGGTGGGTGTGTATTCTTGCTATGCATGAACTTTCATATATTCCTTTAATTACATCTTCCAATCAGATGTCGTAGATCAAATCGCAGGGTTTGCCAGTGAACTCTTGGAGTCCTATGGTGTTGTAAACTTTGTAGCATGACTGGGATTTCTGACACTGCGCAATGTCGTGCCCAAGAATCGAGAGCGCATTCACTAGATTGCCTAAAGAAAACAACATCGAGGAGAAAATATGTTTCTATAGATCTCCAACACCACATCGACTAGCCTCCAATTGTAGATCTCAAACGAATTCATTGTCCTTGTCTTGCAATGCCTCTTATGCGCGGCTTCTCTTTTTTTCGCATGCTCATCTCAGCATTTTAACATCAAGATATTCAGTGGAAAACTATCATGATGCTACCAGGTCCTCAAGATCATAAGAGCTCTGACACCAATTGAATAAATTGAGCATAAAAATATTAGGACAAGAAGATTGGCGGAAAAGACCTCAAGCCATAATTCTCAACATTGTATTCATCTTAATGATACAAATATATAATACAATAATGGAACCACCTCAATTGTTCTCACATCAACACCTCAGCATGAGATAAGGTAGGAGGAGGACATATAAGAATCTAGAAACATACTTAGGATAACAACTATATCCTAGCATGTGAAATATACAAAGGTGGTATACTAAGACTTAATGATTGTATATGAAAACAAGATAACAATTATTTGTGCTAATAGTAAGAAACCAAACTATATTTGAAATTATAATGGGTAGTGGAGTTATGAATCACCCTATTATAATCATGTCTAACATAAAGAACATTTCTATTAATTTTGTCTTACTTTTTTTTCTTTTTTCATAATTTTTGTTGGTCAATGTTGGAGATATTAACTCATACTTGTCTTGTGTTTAAATTTTCATGAATTTCCAAATGATAGATATTGAGGCGAGATGTCAAGAAAAGAGTCTCCAAACATTCCTCGCAAATTCTCTAGGCTATCCCAAGAAGGAAGAAGAGGAATCCCTTCTTCAACTGAGACTCTGAGTGACCAACGACAATCTCGTCAGAGGAGATTATCAAACGAGTCTCTGAATAGATCAACTTAAGAATGTGTTCAAGCAAGTGCTATGGACCTTCTTACATAAGTTGCACATTGATACTCCTACACCTAAAAATGTAGGGAATGCATTAGGACAAGAAAATATTTTTGGTGATTTTCTTTGATTTTGTTTATTTTTGTTGTATTTTTGTCTATTTAAATTTATGTCAAGTTAAATGTTGTAATTAATTTCAAATGTGTGTGTAGACAATGAGTTTAGAGCGAGAGAAGTCAATGAAAGAGAGAGTGGGTGTCATGAAAATTCTAATGTTGGTGAAGAGTGTGAAGGTGGATTTAGGAGGTAGCGTTATCAAGAAACAAAATATTACACGCCTACATCTACCTATCCTTCAAATGTTGGTGATGAGATTCCCTGGGGAGCGATTTCTGAAATAATGACCTTTGAGCGATGCTCAGGTGTTAAAAGTAGGTTGAAAAATTATTTGAGGATATTGGATCTCCCTCATGAGAGTAAACAAAGATTGCATATTATTTTTCATTCATTGCAAAATTTTATGGATGCATATCAAAAGATGAGGCCAACCATTGACAGTTTTATTGATTTGATGAGGCGACGAAAGTCATAGGTGATGGGCCCTGATAAATGAGATTCACTACAAAATAAAGTTTCAAAAGTAAACACAATTTCGATATTCAATTTCAAATATGGAACAAAGCGAAAGATGTTGAAGGTGCAATATTTTAAGCACCCCAACATAGAAGGACATCTGTATAACAGATTTTTGGCAGCATATGAGAAATTGTCATGGAATTATGAGGTTCCACATTACTTTGATAGAAACGTTTATGCAGAGTTTTTCATGGACATGCACCCTGATTATACTAGCCTATCATCTGATTATTATGGGGCTGATAAATGATAGACATATGATCGAAAATGGGTATATCGAAATGCGACATTACAAAGGCTTCTGCGACCTTTAATATCTTGACCAACAGGGGAATTTGCTTTAAATTAAAAGTTGTGAGCTTCATTAGAGGTTGGAAAAGAGGCTAGTAATGCAATCAGGTAAACTTTGGAATCGATTTTTTATGGTGTTGATTTTGGTTTGAACCGTTAACGAGCATAAGACAATTCTCGGGCCATTTTTGTTTATAAAACATATGTGGAGTTAGATACCATGTCAGTAGAATATCTTAAGGAGTATGGAAAAAAATTTCATGATGGTTGGAATGAAGTCATTCAGAATGATGAACTGAACATTAGATTGGTATGTGTTCTAGTTAGTAATTTTTTTACGCATTTTAGGATAGTTTACTTCTAATTCTAGATCTAGATACATATCATTGTATCTATAGAAATAATTGAGTTGTTATTATCATTGATTAGAGTTTGGAGATATGTTAAATGAATCTCTAGTAAATAGGGGACTTGATTCCACAAGTTTAAATTTGGATAGGTTGAATCACATATGTGTTTTCTAATATCCACATATGAGGAATTTAGTTGTCCAATCTTTAATCTTTTGAATAATATCAACAACATGACCTTTATAATTTTGTATAAAAGTGAACACATTGAATCCTAGATTTAGTTCTTAGTTTTGTTGTTCACAAATTCCTATTCCATCTCCTACTACTTGGGAAAGCTTGTCTCAATTCTCACCGAGATATTTTGAAGAGGGTGGGAGTTCACATGTATCATTGCATGTTGAAAACAAATTTAGTTATATATTAAAATTGTAAATTTTCATTTAAATTATTAATTTAAAAGAAGAATGTCTTAAACAACATTTAATTTATTGAATCATAGGTTGACACATCACATGCATTACATGTTTCAAAATCTAAAACTATTATTTAATGTATTAAATTCATTTAAATTTAATTTTCAAATTTTCAAAATTGAAATGTATTATATAGGGTAATTTGGAGGAGTACATGAGAGTGTGTTTGAACAAAATGTAGAGAAGAGAGTGTGGGAGATTGGGATTGAGAAGGAAGCGAAGAAAGCATCCATACCTGGGAAGGATGCGTCCATTCATGATGATTCATAAATGTATGTTCATTACACATTAGTGAGATTTAATTTTCTTTTATGTTGGTGTTTTATATAAAAGGGCTCAAGCTTATTTTTGTTGAATAAACTTATATTATTTACTTTCTTCAAATTTTTGTTTTCTCAAATTTTTAGTTTAGCCTTTCCTATTCAATGCTTTGATCAATTATTTTGAAATATATAGAATCCCTATATAATCTTATCATTGTCTTAAATGGTACATTCAAAATTATTTAAGTTTAGATAATGATGAAAACCTAATTTGAATTTGAACATTTGACTATTTGAGAACAGACTCTATCCCACATCAAAAAAGAGGAAGTTTTTAAATTTTCTTCAATTGCATTCCTTGCCTTCTTGTCCAAGAATAGTGTAGTATGGACATTTTTGTTTCCTGCATACAACGAAGTGAATTCCTTCTTGCGAAGTTGTTAGCAAACTCTTAACTAAATTGGTTACTAACCACAAAAACCAACATTCAAGTAGATTTACAAATAAGCTATGTATATGTATATCTGAGCTAGCTCACATATATGTATATCTGAGCTAGCTCACATATAGTGTATCTAAGATAGCTCACATATATAGTATATGTGAGCTAGCTCACATATAATTTCAAAGAGCATTTGATTATATGTAATATGAATACATCCCAAAGATGAAAGATTTAAATGGTTTTTGAAGAATGACTTAATATATGTGGAAATTTGTGTTTTCTTCATGTACATGAAAGATTATATGAAAACATTTATTCCACCGCAAAAAGAGGAGATAAACATTTTTTTGGAAGAATGGTTTTTAAAATGGAGATTTGTGAACTTTCATAGATATAAGTAATTTCTTGGAAGAATAGCTTAATATGGATATTTATGAGTCCTTTAATTTGAAATGAATTATGTAATTTGATTATATGAACACTGCAGAAGAGGAGAGAAGTATTTTACTATTGAGGAGATTAGTATTTTACTGTTGAGTAAATAAGATCAAATAAGATCACCTGGGATGTGAATTTCGCCTTAAGGATTTGAGACTTTATCCACAAGGAGATAAGTATTTCATTAGATGAATGACTTAATATGGAGATTCGTGAACTTTTTGCATACACAATTCTATATTTATTTTCATATTATTATCTAACTCCGAACACAAAACTTTCTTACCAAGACCACAATTTTTCTCTTTAATTTTTTTTAAGATTTTAGATAATATTTTACAAATTGTTTAAATCATGTATGCTTAATGTGGAGAGTAACTATTTTGGAAGTTTTGGAACTTTGTGATGGAAGTTTGGTTTAAAAAAAGTGTCAAAAAAGTGTAATAAAAAAAGAGGGAAAAATTTAAATCTGTTTAACTCGGGTTGGGTATGTTATTATTTCTTATTGTTTATTTAATATTTAGGTAAAGTAAATATGCTAATATGTGTTATTTGTTTTTTTTATTATTGTTTTTTATTGTTACAGATGTCTAAATTATATTTGGCGGAAAGGAGTATGATGGAGGATGAGACTTAATTCTTTTGGTATGTATGTCAATTTTTTTTTAATCACAACTTGTTTTGTTTATATAAAATGGTACATGTGTACATTTTATTTTAAATTTGTACATATATTTTAATGTAAATTTTTAATTTTTGGATTTTGTTTTCTTTTGCATGTTTGAATTGTAAATTTTAATTTTTCCATTCTTTTTTTTTTTGCAGGTTTGAATTGAAGGTATGAAGTGATCTATCTTAAAGAGATGGATTAGAGTCCATAATTTTGGAGTTAAATGTCTTAGTTTTTGTTATCATCCTAAAATGGATGTGGAACCTATGTATTTGGCGGTGTAACTATTTAAACTTTGATTATATATATATATATAGAACTGAAAATATCAATTTATTGTCTCATATTTGATTTCTCAAAAGGTTAATTTATGCTTTATGATATTGTGTTGAAATTAAAAGTGTTTTATTTCATTTTATTTATAAACATTATTGTTTAAACATCACTCTACTAACTGGTTATGTCATTCTTTGGTTTCTTTTTGAGCTTTCAATATATTATTCAAGAAAATGTGAAATAAAAATGTGTACTTTGTAATAAAAATTGAAATAAAAACATGATTTAGAATGTAAAACTAAAATATACTTTAATATAAGTAGAAGCGATTTTTATTAAAAAATTTATTGATATAAATTTTTATGTATCAGAAATGGTAGAAAATGGTTGAAGTGGAAATTATCAATCCTGTGCACATTGGAAGTATTAGAATCTATTTTAATATGTAAAATCAAAATATACTTTAATATAAATAAGCGTTTTTCATTAAAATTTATATTGATATATTGTTTTTTGTAAGGGTAGAAAATGGTTGATGGAAATGATCAATCCTCTCCACATTGGAAGTATTCACTAATGCCATTAATATGACCCCTACCATTACTTCAATTAAAATTATGAAAATCTAAATGCAACAAACCAAGCTTTAGTAGATGACCTCTTATTTTTTATTTTTTGTTATGAGCCCACCAAATCAAATTCGTTTTCAACTTAAGTTTTTTTCAATCAAACTAAATGAAATCTATGTTTAATGTGTATAATATAAGTAACTTGTTACCTAATCATCATACACATTTTAATTTCAATTTGCTTCAAGTTATTGAAATCTAAATGCATAAATTTAACAATTTAATATAATATCAACACTTTTAGAATCAAAATTCACATTTTCTTAATTAAAATTGATACTTTTTAAGATGACTTTCAATTTTTTAATTATGATGATAATCATACATGTATTACCTTGAATTTTTTAATTAGGATGTTAATCATACACTTTAAGATGTCTTTAAAGTTTTTCTAAGCCATCAATAGTCTCTTATAATGACATGGAAATGGGTCCTAGTTTTGATATGAAGTTATCCTCTTCATATGAAAAAGAATTGAACAATCAAATTGCAAATAATGAACACAAATCCTATATGTAGTAAATTGGTTACATGCATTAAAGGATTTGTGTATACGATTGGGATAATTTGTAGGATTAAAGTATAATCATCCAAAGTATAGGTCAATTTACGTTCCCTAGATACAATCTATAGGTTCTTCCCTGAAATTGTAAATAAGGCTTGGTAAACTTTATAATTCATCAAAAATACAACTTTTCTTAATTGATTGGACCATGAAAGAAAACTAAAATAGAAATTATTCTAGAATCCTAGATATTCATAAATACGTGTACTTTCAATGCAAAATATAAATTTTTGGAATGTACATGTCACTTGTTTACAGAAATCGTAATGATATTTCATCTTCAATTATTCGTTCATGATTAGCTTTGGACATTTTTCATTTTCTAACTTTTTTTTTTTATTGAACTTCTATTAACTTTATGAGTTGAACATACCAAATGACTATATTGACAACTTATGACATCTGACTGGTAGTCTTGAAAGTGAACATGAGTATCGGTTTGATGGGTTTCTTGAAAAAAATATAATTTCAATACAATGGATCCTCTTTCATATATAAAACCGTTATCATCAAAATCTTCTAATAACCTCATATTTTGTTCTATTCATCGCATCAAATAATATTTCACATTTTCAGTGTTCTCTACAGGTGCAACAATGACAAAGACATCTCTTGCAAATAATTGGATATATTGGACAATAGATAGTTTGTGTTAGATTATCACACAAGTACATCTTCAAGTTATTTGAAAAAAATTAAACATAAAAATTAGCTTCTCTAATAAGATCATAAACTCTATCGCCATCAAATGACACTATAGTTTCATTTGATTCCATCTCCTCTGAACTTGCAAGTGGCATTTCCCTTTTATATTAAGTTCGATATGTCTCAAAGCTTTAACATATTCTACATTTTCATTTTCGCAAATCTCTATGGATTATGTGTCCTCTATGCAAATTGAACAAAAACAAGACTCATTTCTTCTATCAAATGAAAACACAATTTGATAGCATTTTGTTTTAACTGAATGAATTTTTAGTGTTCCATGTATTGTACCGACTTCATATGGAATTGATCTATTTACATCTTGGATTCCAACATACCAAAATAACCTGCACAAGAAAAGAACTTGTTAACATGAAATCTCTCAAGGGAATGATTGAAGATTGAATATAAATTTGAACACGTGAATAAAAATGTCATGTGTAACATGTATATATAGACACACTTGCACACATCCCTTGACGGATTATTTTCATGGCTTAGCACCATTTTGCACCATTCAACAACTTGATCAGTAGATTCAAATCGATCAACATGAGGGTTCATCTGATACCTTCAAAGTGCTTGTTTTACACATGCCCCTAAACCATCGTGCTCTCCTTTTTCATTACCAGTCTAAAAAAAAATCCAACAATGTGTAATGTTTGATTTTTTATGAAGACGACAAAACCAATAGAATGATCGTGAAGATTTGAACTGACTTGCACATCTATCTGACCATATCCAATGTCAATCGAATATGATTCCACGTTCTTTCAATGAATCATAAAATTTATCAAAACAACGTTGTACATAATGTGTGTTGTGTGCTCGATCATCACTTATACAAAAGTGATATTCTTTAATAACATGTCGATTGTCGTTGGTGCTTTCTATGTTATCAAGACTCCATTGAGCATGTCTATATAGAATGCGAACAAATATAGTGACTTGATCAGAATGATAATATTCACTCTGCATTTATTTTTGTGCAACGAATGTGTAATTCCCTGCAAAATCAACTACAAACAAAATTTTCCCTGGTGGAAACACTTCACGGGATTGTTTAAATTGTAGGTCTTTCCATCGAGCTCTATGTGAATGCTTGGTGTATTTTTAAACTTCTTCCTCAAACTTCTTCAAAATATATATCACACAGATTTTATCTACTTTCAAATCAATCCTTTTGGAAATAACATTTGAAGAATGTGGAGCCATGTTGTTGATATATTCATATATCTTCCAATTGAATACTATATTAGAAAATGATTGATCATTCATATCAATAGGATACTTTGAGTGAAACAAACTTATATTTACACAACAATCACATTTCTTTCCACCAACACATTTGTTTTGGTAAAATAATTCATCACCTTCTCTTTCACATAGAATTTCAGATATAAAAGCACGGAATGTGGAAGGAGGAAGTGAACTTGGCCGTAAATGTTTACCAAAATCAAGAAAAGTGTCATAATATAACTCAAATTCCACATGATAATGACAAAAACAAATGTCATGAACAATGATGCGTCTAACAAACCATGGTTTTTGTTGCACAAATGTATTGATTGAAATTTTAACTTCTTTGAACTTATTGAACAATTCTATTTGTGTCATTGGAAATATATGTTTTGGATGTTCTTCATATTGTTTTTGTGCTATTGTTCGTCGAAACACATCCCTTGTATGTGGTGAAATACAAAATTATGTCAACCAACAATTATCGGCCAATTCTTTAACATTTTCTGCAAGTCTATCTTTATAGGGTTGTCTAGAAATCACTATCCAACAAGCCAGTTCATCATTTGCATCTATTTGCAATCGAGATTTTCTATGTTTGTACAATGTTTTTCTTGGCATTCCCATCGTTTTTTTCATGTGTCGTGTTAAACGATATTTTATATTGCTAGATGAAACAACTGTTGTTTGTATCACTCTACGTGCGACACTGACATTTGTTTTTCAAGATTTTCCAAAAGCTTTTAATACACTAGTTATATTGTCAAAGACATTCTATTTCACCTTTGTATCTTTTGTCGACTTTTGAATACCCAATAATGATGTAGCTTCTTTTAAATTTCTTGACCTTATTAGACATAGTAAAATTTGAGCTTGTACTATTACCGATTCATCTTTGAAAAACATATTATACATATTCTTAGTTCGATATCTTATATAATTCTTAGCTTATTTCTTCTGAAATTTGTCAGTATCAACATTTTCTAATATTTCATCATCAATGTTAATAGATTCTCCTTCATATTTCAATTTAAAGTTTATATTAAAAGATAAAACCCGAACATAAATTCACTAAACTATATACAAGTGTTCGTTTTGTATTATCTAAATTTATGTACATACTTATAGGTGATTTGTATTTTTCTTCAATTTCGGTTTCAACGTCTTCTGCTTCAATTTCAGTTTCAACGTTTTCACCGACATGATTAGACAAATCTATTTATATTTTTTTTTAAACACCAAATCATAATTACAATCAATTATATTAAACAATATTTTAAATTTAAATTCTATATTTTTAATATAGACAATATGTGCATGCATGCCTGGTTGGAATTCTTCTTGTTGAAAATCTCTATTTGCATTATCATCGTTTCTTTCTTCAATACTTGCACGTTCTCGTTTATTTCTCCAATAATGATCTTTCCTTTGATCGTTATGGTGAGTTTCATCTCGACTGTGATCCAATTTTCTCTTGTGCAAAATTTGGTTTCCCATGAGTATAGTTATCTGTAAAAGTTATGTTCAACAAAGGCTTCACCTTGATAAAATGCTCAACATTTATTTTTCAATATATAAATTGTTATTCCAATAAAAATTTGAACAAACATCAATTACATTGTTCAACAAAAACGAAAAAATATGATTTCAAACTTTGTTTAGGTGCTCTAGAAAACCATAAAACAAGCGATGAATTGTGTTAAATGTGTTCGTTCGAAAGCGTATTTATACGATTTGGCACGAAATGAAATGATACGACGTATCTTTTCATTTTTTTCTAGCCAACTGAATTCCCTCACCCATATTTTGGTCGAAAAAAGGATTTTTCGGCTGAAAAGCTAGGAAACCGTTTAATTTTAAGGGATTCCATTAGAATTTCGTTTTTTGGCCGAAAGAATTATTTTTTGGCTGAAAGATTCTTTCATCCGAAAATCAGAGAATGGGTATATTTGCAGAAACCAGAGAATTCCCTCTAGCTTACCTGAACTTTGGAGGTAGCAGACTCCTACAAATACTTAGAATTTGGTTTCAAAAATGACACCAACATTTGCAAAATTGAATCTACTTTCAATTCCTATAATTTGTTTTCATTTTCATTATTTTTATCTAATTTTATTTAATTTTTAAAAAAATCACTGCATAATATTTTCAGCTGACATTATGATTCAGTGAAATGAAATATCTGTATCTCTTAAAATACAAAGTGAAAAATTTAGAAAAAAATATATTCATAATCCTTAAACTGTTATTTTCAAAAGGGTATTTTTAGATTTTACTTTTAAGTAAAAATTAAGATAGATACATGGTGGGGGAAAACATGTGTTTAAAATCTACAACATTTTCATCTTGGTCAACTTAAAAAAACTCTAGAAATTATAATATTCATCCGTTAGATTCAAAATTATAGTCATAATAAAGTAAAGTCTCTGTAGATTGTTGCAGTATATTTTGTTTGTTAAAAACAAAAGTTTAATAATAGATACAATGTTGGGGGGAAAATAATTCATTATCATTCCTTTCATGTCTAAGGAACATACTGTTAAACAATTGTCAAATTGACATATCAAATCTTAATAAAACAAATTGAAAAATAGTCATTGGAAAGCTAACAAAATTCTTCACAAGTTCTGTTTTTACTCTAAAGTGAAATTCTAAATAAATAAAAAATACTTTTGTATGCAAGAAGTTGAAGAAAATGTGAAAATATAGATTTTTTTTCTCATAAAGCAAGCAAAATAGACACCCATCTTCATGATTTCACCCTAATCTCTTTCACTTTCATTATACATACTTTTCAAAAGAAAACAAATCCTCTTTCATAAAGGTAACTTTTATGTCAATTAGAATTAATTACTCTGTTGTATATAGTTTAAAATCTGTATATATTGATAGGTTAGCTTCAATTGATTAAAAGGTGTATATATTTTGAATTTAATAGATTAGATAGTTTTAAGTAGTTGGACCTAAACTAGTTGGAATCGTCATTTACAATAGATAAAGATCTAATTGGGATCTTTACTGGGCGATTTCCCACATGTTTAACATGGTCATATTTGGGAATCAATAAGTAGTGACAAGCTGATTCAGGTGGGTATTGGTGGCCACCCACCTATTCCAATTAGCTCCTCTTGACAGTTTTTAGTTCAACAGGTTCTTATGTAATTCTTTGTGATTGTGGGATCTACACTTTCGTGGTTGTCTGAATCCCTACACAGCTTCCAGGTGGAGATAGTGACCACCCACCTAATCCAACTGACTTATTTTGGAAGTTTTCATGTCAGTACATCTTTCTGTATTTCCAGGGCGATTTTGGGGCCCTAAACAATGTTTTTTTGGCTTGCCACAGTCAAACTATAAACAAAGTCAGAGTTTGATGACATAATGTGTATTTCTCAAAAATACCTTTCCAATGGGCTATCACATGCGTAAAATAGATTTCGTAGGCAAAATTTATGACCCCAGGAAGTTGAGGTACTAACTTACCCATCGGGCCCACATAACTTTTGGCGTTTCACCTCCTAGCGTTAGGTTTTTGGATTTCTAGGTTTTTCTCATTCATGAGTAATGTTAAAAATGTCTTTGGAACCTCATTCTAATCATTCTTCTGAGACATATGCACATAGCAACAACATCTTTTCTCAGAGATAACTACCACCATTTGAGCAAGTTTTTTTCAGTTCTGCAGTTTTACAATTTCAATGTATTTTATTTATTCAATAGAAGTTATTGTTGACTAGATATATGTTTTTGTTGTACATATATTTATGTTATTGTATTTGGTCTGTTATTCATTTTGTTCTGCTCATAAATCTAGGTCAGTGGTATCATAGCGGTTTTCTCTTCATTTTTTTTTTCATGCATGTCCCTGACAAGATATGGGTACAAGAAGTTGGGACTCGAACCAGTCAAGCCTTTGCAATATCATCCACACCGATCCCGACAACAACCCATGGGGGATGAGAAGAAAAATGATGGAGCAATAGATCCTTTTAAAATGTTGCTCGAGGAAGCCCTTACGCGACAAAGGAACAAAATGATGGACAACTTTTCACAAATCCTTCGACGACTTCCCATAGGAGACACATCTTCATCAAGAGGCCATGCAACCCCCTTCAAGGTACAAGTAAATTTTGATATTCCATTATTTGAAGGATTGATAGATGCGGATGATGTAGATAAATGGTTGAATATGCTCGAAGGGTATTTTTTGGTCCATAATTTTTCTGACAGGGAAAAATTACTTTTGCAATGCTCAAAGTCGTCCCCCATGTTAAGGACTAGTGGGATACTTACTCTGAGCAAAGGGCCATAGAGAAATCTGCAATATTTGCAGACGCCCCTACATAGGATTCCTTCAGGGATGCCATTAAAGAACAATACTATCTTATTGGAAGCTACGAGGACCACGTTGAGTTAGGAAAGGGACAAAGCAGTACCAGATTTCACCAATATTTTCCATACTCTATGCCCCAAATTGTATATCAAATACTCTGAACGATATATGGTGCTAAAAAACCATGACTATCTGCATAGATACATTCAAATAGAAATGGATTTTCTGGACATCATGTCATTAGGTGCGTCTTATAGATATGCTTCCAAGATCGAGTAGAAATTTAAGTAGAAGAGGCGAGAGTTTGGATCTTCAAACTCATCACAGTCGAAGTAGGGGAAAGGCGACCCCAACCCACAAAACAAGGGACAGAGCAAAGATGGTCACTCTTGGGACAACCAGTCCAAGTCGCAACACAAGAAGGGTAATGAGAAGTCAAAGAAGGACACGGGAAAGTGGTGTGAATACCATAAAATCCCTCGGCACAACACTGAAGAATGTTTCTCCAAGACGTCACTGATGATCGAGCCGAAAGCTTCTGAGTCAGAGGAAGATTTTGACTCTGAATCAAATCCAGAAAGAGGGAAGCAGATTATCGATGTTGAACCCAGCGCCATTGTCGCTACCACCAAAGTCCAACCAAGTGAACCAGAAGAACCAGAGGAAGGGGAACACCTTTTTTACTCAAAGATGTGGGCAAAGGGGGTTCTACCTCATTTCATTGTCGATAGCGGCATTCAGAAGAATCTGATCTTAGCAGAGGTTGTCAAGCGGTTAGATCTGCCAATGACACCACACCCACAACCCTACACCATCGAATGGCTTCACCAAGGAAAAGATCTATGCGTCAACCAAAAATGTCATCTTCCCTACGACATCAAGCCATTCATAGACAAGGTGTTGTGTGATATTGCTCCCCTTGAAGTTTTTGATGTTCTTTTAGGACATTCACATTTGTTGAAGCAAAGTGGATCACAACAATTCATTTCTAATTTTAGTAAGGGCTTTGTTGAGAGGATAAAATGTAATATTTTATTGTATTCCTTAGAGAAATGTATCTAGGAAAACACTTATCTTTTTATTGTAAAAAAAGTTGAGCTCAAACTTATATAAGAGTTTTCTCTGTCCTTTATTTAGATGGTTTCAGTTTAATCATTAAGGGACTCTCAACTTAAACTACATTATATATCAATTTGACAAACTTAATAGAAAAGTGAAAAGATTATATCTATCTATTGAAAGGTTTTTTATGTCTATAATTTTTCTCATTTATTATTTATCAAATGTACAATATCTTTATAACATTTTTATGAAGACATTGTAATGAAGCATGTTTTATTTGGGTTTTCTTACATTCATTGTTATTATATCAAACTTACATCTAATATTATTATTATATTAAATTTATCACAATATCCTTATAACATTTTTATGAGGACATTGTAATGAAGCATGTTTTATTTGGGTTTTCTTACATTCATTGTTATTATATCACACTTACATCTAATATTATTATTATATTAAATTTATATCACAATATCCTTATAACATTTTTATGAAGACATTGTAATGAAGCATGTTTTATTTGGGTTTTCTTACCTTCATTGTTATTATATCAAACTTGCATCTATTATTATTATTATTATATTAAATTTATATCTAACAAATAAATTATTGTTAAGAATAATATAACATTATTTTCAATCACTTTTCATTAAACTTCAAGATATTGTAATGAAACATATTTTATTTGGATTCTCTTACATTCATTATTATTATATTAAACTTTCATCTAACATTATCATTATATTAAATTTGTATGTAACAACTAATTATATTAAATTTGTATCTAACAACTAATTATATTAAATTTGTATCTAACAATTAAGTTATTGTTAAGAATAATATAACATTATTTTCCTTCATTGTTATTATATCAAACTTGCATCTAATATTTTTTTTTTTTAAGTAAGTATAATATATTAAAGACCTCCCAAAAACAGAGTATCAGAGAGTATTACATGATGTTCAGTCTGAGGTAGTTGGACTGCCCCAAC